>DWPV01007734.1:0-10502 GCA_018251915.1 Urbanus proteus proteus
CGTTTAGAAGATTAGCTCAGCCAAACAGACAGACAGACAGACAAAATTTTTTTTAATTGCATTTTCGTTATAGGTATAGTGTATACTTTCATATGCATCGAGTAAAAAAAAAATTTTGAAATCACAAACAGACACTTCAATTTTATTTATTTGTATAGATACAGGTACAAAACTCAGATAAATATTTATCCGAGGTACAAAGCGGGGATTTTGAACATTGGACAATGGACTGTCATTAAATGGAAACGTAAAACCCATATGGCGTTGAGTGGTATAACCTCGTAAATATTAATGAAAATTCAGGCTGTACCCTTCAACAATTATTCA
The DNA here is from genome assembly GCA_018251915.1 of Urbanus proteus proteus. Classification (NCBI taxonomy): domain Eukaryota; kingdom Metazoa; phylum Arthropoda; class Insecta; order Lepidoptera; family Hesperiidae; genus Urbanus; species Urbanus proteus. The sequence continues at coordinate 328 of DWPV01007734.1, forward strand.
AAATATATTTTAAAGCAAGGAAATTTGATTAATATAATTTATAAGCGTAAACGTATATGTATATATCCATATGAAGAAACCTACATTGTTTAGGTACTACTAATAGTAGTACCTACACTGTTTAGGTACTACTAGTAGTAGTACCTAAACAATGAAGGTTTAGTAGTAGTAGTAGTAGGTAGTTACGGACTTTTACTATAACCTGTTTTAGAACTTGGTCGGTAACTAAAACTAAAGTTTTTTTTTTTATTATAAAAAAAACTTTAGTTTTTACTTTTACAGCGCGTACCTCAACGGTATCATCGCTTGAAACGCCTAACGAAGTATTTTTTGTAGGACGCAAGAATTATTATACCACTAAACAATAGCGTTAACCATTTTTTCTTGTTGCAGATCTAAGGCCACGGTAGTGCAGAGCCAAGTTCAATCACGATGTACACGATCCAAACCAACACTACACCGATGTATGAAGACAATTCTACTGATGGCGACTACACGCCATACGAAGAAAGGTTGGAGACGTACCTGGTTCCAGTGCTGTTCGCCATTATCTTCATCGTTGGAGTCTTGGGGAATGGAACTTTAGTTATTGTCTACATTAGGCATAGAGGCATGAGGAATGCGCCTAATACGTAAGTTTTTTTTTAATTTTTGTCACGTTTAAATAATACTGCGCTATCGTATATTTAGACGACCCCCGTGGCGGAGCAGTTACCATTCTGGCCTGACGCGCAGTGGATCCCGGGTTCGATTCCTGGTTAGACAGATATCTGAATGATGAGTTTAGATTCTCTGGATCTGGATGTTTGTAAATTCGTCTTTGTGTGTCCATGGCACCCACGACACAGGAGAAAATCCTACTGTGGGGCTTTGTGCGTAGAAAGCGTCTTTAAAAAAAAATGAAAAATGGTTGCAGTAAGAGAATTTGATGTCATAAGCTTTCTTAAAGTTGCAAACCCCATCAAGCTTTACTTTTAATTGGATATCGTTAAATCTAACTCTACCTCAGAACAACCGCTTTAAAGGTTATGTTCTGACTTGAAAGGTGTGATAAAACAGTTAAAGAACGCTCCAAGTTCCTACGTGGTCATCAAGGGTAACGATACATCTGAAATCGACCTAAGATTTGATTGCATGAATTGCAATACTTTTTGTATAAAAGATGCCTACTACCAAAGTAAAAGGAGACTTTACTATGCTACTACTGTACAAGTGTATAGTCACTAACTTTAAAATAATCATAAATTTGGGAAGTCACTGTTGAATTTAACAATTTTAGTAAAAGATAAGAGAATACTGCTACTTATTATTAAGTGTCTGAGAATTTATATTGCCCTCAACATTATATAGATTTATTACATCGCTAGTTAAAATACTGGCGTTGGTGATTTCTATTCCAAAAGATGCGTATTTTAGGAAGTAAAATAAATAGAACATTAAATTCAATCGTGGTAAAAATAGAACTATGAATCGTAAGTAATTTCCTCGAAAAGGATAATTTATTATACCAAAGTCTTATGTGTTCTTAATAACTTTTAATATCTCCCACAGCGTTAGTCTCAACGATCCAGAAAACACTTACGACAAAAGAAGTATTTGGATAAACTGTTATCGTTATTCCCAAGTTAACTGTATCTGAGATAAAAACAACTTTAGACTTTATGTATATTCCTTCGCTTTCCCGAAATTGATTCTTGGAACATCTCTAAGATTTTCTAGGATATGGTTACATCGTTTCGTTACTTTTATCTCTGTACGAAAAATAACGACCAATTATTCTATATTAAATAAATGTTCCTGACAATATTTTCATACTGGATGTTGAGTACTCTTTCTGTACTATTTTTGGTGTAATTATTTTTAACAAACCTTTTGTTTTCAAGTTTACGGTTAGAGTATTTGTTAGAGTTTTATATGAATAGAATTTTTAAAATATAGATGAGATGTTAGAACTATGTTTATTAGAGTACTATTGCAACTGGTAACTATGTACTTATATCTTTTTAAAGATATATTTAATAACATCCGTAATCGTAACAAAATACTTCAAATAAAAGTGCGACGATATTTATTTTTATAAAATTGAGAGAGCAAACGAGCATGCAGCCGACTTGATAGTAAGACGCCCAGGAATATCTGTAATCAACCCCAGATAAAACCACTGTCATACCTGAGGTCGACCACAGATACGTTGCCACCCCTGAGAACCAAGTTGGAACGCCTCGGATGTCTTCCTAACCACACTCTTCAAAGCCGACCACAGTAGTGCTTAACATTGTTGTTACTACGCAGGAATAGGTGTGGCGGTGATGCCGACGGAGTCGAGCAACAAAGGGTTCTAACTTCATTAATCTAACTGTAGACAAGTGCATCGAAATGTTTTTATCCATAGATTGTGTCGATAAGAAATAAAATGATAAGTGATAAACTTGTTACCCTCGGGCGTGATTCCCACATTTAACACAAAGAGTTTCAGATCCTATCTTTGGCCAGTATATATTTGTTGTGGGTCTGAATTAACTCTCTTTTTGTGTGTTCATGACAACCACAACACGCTGCTACATAAATATTCGATAAAAATATTTCACTTACTCACTTATTAAATTTCTCAATGGCATTTTTTTCTGACCCAACATTTTGTTACAGATACATCTTCTCATTGGCGCTGGCTGATCTCCTAGTGATCCTCATCTGTGTGCCCTTCGTCTCCATCATTTACACCTTAGAGTCTTGGCCTTGGGGAGAAGCGATCTGCAGGATATCGGAGGCTGGGAAGGACATCAGTATTGGAGTTTCAGTCTTCACGCTGACAGCACTATCAGCTGAGCGATACTGTGCCATTGTGAACCCCTTCAGAAAACTGCAGGTTGGTTCAGTTTACGTATTTATAATCTGAATTTTTATATATGGGAATGTCCGTTTATTTGTTTGTTTGTTTGTAACGCCTTCACGCCAGCTTCTCAACCGATCGTTGTGAAATTTTGCACACACATAGTATGGGGTCCTGAAAAGGACATAAAATACCGAAAAAATGTACTATTTCCAAGGGATAGAAAAGTAACTTTTATACCTACAACTTACTTTGATACCTACGGCCTCTTTGTGTGAATATAAGTGCGTTGCCTAACATTAGCACGAGCGAAGCGAAGCGAAGGGTAAAAACTAGTTGTCCATATCTGTTTGTGACCAGCCTCATTAAGAGTATTTTTTATACTAAACGTGACATATAAAACATCCGCCATTTTGGATTATACGCTACAGCTTTTTGCATTTCCAGTTTAACTCGTAGACTTGTTTTCACAAATTCAACACCACTTTGTTTATTTTCATCAAGTCGTTTGGCCTGCAGATCGTGCCAAAGTAATATGCATACGTAGGTACTTGGGATATATTACATAACCTCATTCTCGGGCAGCCGGGTAAAAAGAACCATTGTGTGTAGAAAGCATGATTAAACTCACAGAAGCAAGGATGACGTTCTTCTTCAAGTGCAATATTTATTCTCCTCTAAAGTTTTTTCGCGATATTGAAGGGCTCAAAACAGTGTTAATGGCCTTTTATTCAAATTATATTGGTGAAATTAAAGATTTATTTAAAAAGGGAGAAGCAAGGAAAGAAACAGAAATAGAAGAAGAAGAAGAAGCCCTTCCTAATTCTAAAAGCGTTCCTTTGGACAGTCAAGTCAAATTGTAAATCTTGAATCTACTAGTGAACATCATTATTTAAAAAATGGTATAAAGTTATAGTGAAATAGTAACACATTAATATCAATCTCCCGCTTACTAATATAGCCACTAACAATCTCAAGTTGTTTAATGTGTGGAATCAACGAGCAGACTGGAGTAACATTGATTGATTGCTCATTCCGTAACTAAATTAGAACATTATTCTCTGCTGGATTTGACAAAACCACTAAAGACTGGCTAGAAACTGAGTTATATCGGATAACAAATAATGTAAATCTGTAACTTTTTATGTAATTGATGCAAGAAATGGAAATGCAGTATACTTTTGGTCATTGTTGGTCATTAAATGGTCATTGTTGCTCAATGATGTCTATAGTAAATTTCAAACAGGATTAGATTCTACGATCTGAAGCCAGTCACAAATGTGGTGTTACTCCTGAATACTATGATACATAGATTGCTCTTATGCATGAGATGCATAAGTTGGTATGGCGATGGTTTTTCTGCAGTAGGTACAATCATAAAGAACGCGCTTGTAGTACTTTGGCGAGGGTCCAACGAAGTTCCCGGAGTCCTCCACTATAGGGCGCAGAGAACGGCCAACTAGGGGGTTTTAGTGCAGTAAAAACCCACATAACTCGGCGTCGCTCCCAAGGCGTCGGGTACCTTTTGAAGGTTTCCCCCTCGTAAACAAAAAAAGGTACAATCATAAAAAACTTTCAAGCTATAAAATAAGAATAAAAACAAAGTCTAATTTACTTCAGGCTGGTGAGAAAGGTTTACAGAATACTAGGGAGAGTCTACTGGGGAGAAATGTACCAAGTTCAGTTTCTCTCAGCTACATGACTTGCATACTAAGTAACATGGGTATTAAGTACTTTGGAAACACGTATCCGCTGAATTAGTAAGAGCTTCCGAACTAATAGTTATTCATGCTTGACTCTTGTACTTCCATTGATTCATTTGCCTTTAATTCAGTTACGAGTGCGGTAACTGAACTAGCTTTCGCTGATTGGAGAGTTTCGATCTCGTTAAGGAGTTTCTCACTTACTAATGTTTAATCGGCTAGAGATTTAAGTAAAACTTGACATTTAATGAATTACGATGGTTTAACTAAAATATGTTTCAGTAATAGTAAGTAGAGAGTATACAGTATACTTAATATTAATTGACCACTGCCACTCATAAATATGTGAGATCGACCCCAGATAACATAAGAGTAATATCTAAGATTGGTCACAGTTGCGTTGCTACTCCTTAGATAAGTATGTCTTTCATATTTCACCCAAATATACCAAGTAATATTTAATATTATATGCTTTGACTAATCTATCATCAGCACACGTCAATATTTCTAAGTTGTAAGCTAGCTGTATTCATCTAGTCTTATTCACTTCTTTTTCCTGCATGAATGAAGGTGTATATTCCTTTCAGTGACCTTAAGCCTGAAGATAACTTTGCTACCGAGTTTCAATTGGATTAATGGAGCAATATTTCTTATAGGCCAGCATAGATACATACCGTAGATATGCCCGCTCCATACTTCAGACCCGCGAACCTGTGTTTGCCTTTTAGTCAGCGACTTTCGCTAGACTGCGGCTCGACCCGCCGCAGTCGAGTGACGTACGCAGTGAATAGACGCTTTTCTTCGATATATTATACCAAATTAGGTTGAGCCCTTGCATAGCTCACCGTTATCTATTCTAAGGGTCAATTTGATTTGTACGGATATTCAAGCACTGGTCAGCAGCAGTTACGCAAATCACAAACAGTTTTTTTAATGCGCAGGGCTTATCTACGGTTGTATAGATCTTTGTAGGCCAGCAATTAAGCGCCTGATAGAATTATAAGGCAAATCACGATTATAACTTTGTAGGTTACTTTTGCTCATATTTTTGCGTTTAATGGACTAACTCAAGAAATTGACCCGTTTAAATTATATTTTGCTAAGAAAGGGTGTAAAATAGGTTTCTAATTGACTTACTATCTTCGCCTAAAAGCATCGTCACTCAAGTGAAAAATAATTTTAAATCTTGTAAGAACAGTTACTTAATAGGTAATTGTGCTTGAAGAAAGCAATCATGGCCCTGTAAAATCATTTTCTTATTTATTGTATCTAAAATTAAGTATCTACCTCTAGACAGTCTAGTCTAAATAGACTAGAAAGTCAATCTAGTTTCTAGGTCTATCTATTTTTTCTAGTTACCTCTACCTATTTCTTACTTCTTTTCTTTGTTCCAGCTCCGCAAACTGCCACTAGTCTGTGCGACGTTCATCTGGGCAGCGGCGCTGATCTTCGCTGCACCCGCTGCGATATTCTCCAACACCTCGACAGTGCATCTGCAGAATAACATCACTATCGTGTACTGCACGCCTTACCCTCAGGGTTGGACCCATTACCCTAAGTAAGTTTTTATTCTATGGAATTTAATGAGACATTTTTAAATAGGTACACTTATAGTACTTATAATTTTTTTTTCAACAATGTCCTGATGAAATCAACGTTTTTTCTCAGAAACTTCATTTGATACCTATGTCTTGAGGTGCTTTAAAACAATTGATATTTCGTCTTGGAGCGTCATATTGGATTTAGAATGACGTCACAAAACTATGTAACTAACAACTCGTAAGTAACTAACATTTGCGCATATCAATCTCAATAAATATTTGGTAAACTGCTAAAAATTCAGTTGTAAGGTTTGTCTTTACCAAACTAATGATCCAACAAAGCAAGGTTAATTAAAGTTTGTAACAAGACCGCGAAAACAAGAGAATGAAATCTACAACTGTCCTGCGAAAAAAATATAAAAGAAAAAAATATACCTGCCTAATATATTATATTTTGAGGTCAAGATGGATCGTTGACGTAAACTTCGCAGAATCACGGCCCATGCGATGCATTACCCAAAGTTCCTCTAAAATGGGACTTACCAAGTTCATGGAACTTCCAACATTTAGGTAAAGATTTCAATTGATTTCTTTTATCTGAGAGGATAATAACTAAACCTCATTCAAGATGTTAAATTATAACATGTTAACATAAATTGTTAAATCTGTGCTAATCTAAATACGATTTCTAAACTATTCTGAAGTATGTCATGTAATAATGATAAAATCGATAAACCAAAGGATTTTTGATGATTATGTAGTTCAGTTGAGTAAAGGTGTCCACTAAAGATCATGTTACTGTTTTCCTAAATGAGTCACGAATGATGACTCAAATATACTCACTTTTTGAAATACCGACAATGTTTACGCATCCTTATTACCAATCACATCCAATCATCTCTCCCCAATCTCCCCTCTAATATTTTTGTATTCTAATTTATGCGGACCGATATTGAAATATCCAATATTTGAAGAAGCCCTCTTCATTTCATACATATTTACATTAATAAATGAGATGACGGGACGATGTCAATTGAAGTAGTATTCCTATTTAGGTATGCAAGATATTATCAAAATCTAGAATATAATTTGTATTTCAAAATCTAGATTTTAACATAGAATATAAATAGCAATTTAGTTGTAAGACGACCCGCGTGGCGGAACGATGACCATTCCGGTCTGACGCGCAAAGGGTCCCGGGTTCGATTCCCGGCCAGACAGACATCCAATAGATGAATTTAGATTTGTGTCCTGTGTCTGAGTGTTGGTGTATTCATGTATGTGTGTGTCTATGGCACTCACAACTCGTGTAGAAACGACACAACACGAGTTTAGAAAGTGTTTTAAGTTCTTTTTTAAGTAAGTAACAATAATGGTATTAAAATACCAGTAAGTACCAGTCAGTTATTTTTGACACTGCATAGTCATAGGTATTTTCATACGCATTTTGTATATTTATATGGTCCGAAAAACAGACCGCTATTTTGAACGTAACGCAAAGAACCAAGAGGAATTTTAAAAACGCCAGCAATTTTTACAGCTATTTGTAGTACGGATATAGAAATATACGAAAACAAGGCAATGTTTCAGTTGCACATTTTTTAAGTTTCGGTTCAGTTTGGCTGAAAGTTTTTACTTATTACCTTTTCCATCCATAGGCGCATATTATTCCTTGTTGTTTTGGAATATCTGAATATACACAATCACCTTGACCCAAATTAGATCTAAATTCGTAATAAACGTATCATTTCGGACTAAGTTTGTACCGGAAATAATAACTAAAACACAATTTTCAACATTAATTAAAATTGTTGTTTTGGTTCGCAATTACATGAACCTTCTAATCTAGCCTTCAAATGTAGAAGCGTGTTTATAATTGACTTCAGGTTCATAGAGTAGGTACATACAAAATATTTGAGAGGCTGAAATGGTGATAGAGTACATTCTTCAGAGAATTGGTGCGGAAGACGACCACTTTTAGACAAAAATAACATAAGAAAGTCTACCAAATAATTTCTAAAGTATCAGCTGAAACCGTATAATTCAGAAACGGTAAAATAGTGTTAAGGAAGATTTTTGTCCGGTTCCAATCATTTATTCATCGACCTTTTAAAATCCACATAACATGTGTTCTCAGGACACAGTTCCACAGCACAGGTTTCCCAGTGAGGCCCCTAACATGCTTGTTCGTTGATCGCAGGCGTTGGTGCTTCACAATTAGACGCTATTGCTCATCTTATAGATTTTCCTACGATTTTTCTTCTAGATTTTTATATACTTTAGACTTTGTCAAGACTCAAGAGAGAGAGTGGTGGTCGAGACCGTAATGTCACGAGTTCTCAAAAGTCCTGAAACAGTTTTCATCGTGTTTTTTGTTACAGATGGATGACGCTAGCCAAAGCAATAATCTATTACGCATTGCCTCTCCTGGTGATTGCGTTTTTCTACACTCTGATGGCGCAGAGATTGCTTGCGAGTACCAAAGAGATGCCGGGGGCCTTGCACGGTGGTCAGGGCGAAGCTCAAGCTAAGGCTCGGAAGAGTGTTGCTTGCATGGTCCTGATCTTTGTAATCGGTAAGTAGGGGTCAGGTTTTAGTCGGGAATTTTGCTTTCAATTATTAACTCTATGAATCGATATTTTTTATAGATAATATTTGTTATAAATACTGGCTACTAAAAATTTGAAAGATATATGTTCTAACACAAAGAATAAAATAATCTTTAACTGTAGGTCCATATAGGCATATGGGTTTTGCATTGCAATAAAGAAACTATAGCATTATCATCAATTCTTTACCTACTGTTCCGAGGATGGCATCATCATCTAAATTCATCTTTCTAAAAAGAGATTCGTTTTTATCATAGGCCTCCGATCTCTTTTTGAAGGCGAAGGTTGATTAAGTGGTGGTTAATAGACATCATAACTATCAGAACTTGAATATGTTTTATGATATGCCGCTTTCATTATGTTTTTTGCCATTCAAACAACTATAATTTTGTATTTATTTCCATCTCGGACTCTGCACTGAAAGGCCGATATTTATACCACAGGGCCGTGACTATTTTATACAAGTACTCTCTGTATCACACGTTTATTCAGCACAGCCTTGCTATTGATTGTGCGAAATCTGGCGTTGACATGAGGCCACGGGCGTTACGTATAGCTTTTCTGGAAAATATTTTCATGTTCCAAGAATTGGTCGTGAAAGATATAATACCTTAATTCCGAATTACGCGAGGATTTGTGTGGAGCATTATTGTAGATGTTCGACTTACTCTGATTTTTTCTGCGAAGAATTGTTTTGACAGGCTTCCGATTATCCTACGGGTAATAAGAATTCTTTGTCTGCTAATAGATTACAGCACCTAATGGTTTTCTTAGGGCCTTTTTTGTTACCGCCCAGCGGTATCGGTCTTACAATCTCCGGAAATAAGGCAAAGCCATTTTCTGTTACGATTCAATGTTAATGAGAAAAAATGAAAGTGTTACAAACTATTAACGGTAGAAGCTTAAATTTTTTTCATAAGAAAACTTAGAATATTTTTATATCTCTACGGATGCTTTCTGTCAGAATAGGACTTTTATATTTATATTGTTTACTAAAACTCATAGCCAATGTCTAACTTTGAGACGCACTACTTACGTCGTAAATTGGGTAACATAACGTTTTGTACAAAAGTCCCTCTTAAAATGTAAATGAGGATAAGGAAGGATTTTTTGAATAATCACTCACAAGGGTGAAGCCTTGGTATAATAATCCCAAGTTTTAATGTAAGGAATCAAGGTAATGGGTATCTGCGGGGTAATACGACGAGGTATGAATAATTAAAATGAAATTAGATACTTTCATATCTTCTCTACTTATAATAAAATTGTAACAATCTCTACTTATAATAAAATTGTAACAAGTCGATGTCTGTACATTGAAGATATCGAAAAGAAAATTGCATAGGGGGTATTTGTTAACGTAATAGAAGCCAAAACAACACTTTTTAAAATTTTTGTCTGTCTGTCTGTCTGTTTGTCTGTCTGTTTGTTTGTACTCGCATCACTCAAAAACTACTGAACAGAATTGAATGCGGTTTTCACCGATGTATTG
>DWPV01007735.1:0-10501 GCA_018251915.1 Urbanus proteus proteus
AACACAGCAGCGCTGAACACTGCTGTTATAAGGCAGAAATAGGTGTGGCGGTGGTGCCGCTGGAGTCGAACTACATGGGGTTCTACCACCTCTGACGGTACGGTACATATATCTCTTACCTATCTTTAGTGTTTAAGTAATATATTAATTATTGTGTTTATGGGCTACTCAAAAAATTGAATGTAACAAAGAAATTGGATAAATGTTAACATAACAAAATAAATTTACTTATGTGTGTCACATTTATTCCTTTAGTTGCTAACCTTTTAAAATCTACGTACATACACCGTTCATACGATTAACACGATAAAATGCTTCAATCGTCAAAAATTGACGTTACCACAAAAAATCACTGCTCAAGTCCATTACAAAAAAAAACATGAAAGGAATTCGGGAAAAAGCTTTCACTCCGACCAGTTTTATACAAAGCCCGTCAAAAGCTCTGCAAAAAGTTTAAAAGCGCACAAAAGCTGACGCGTTACTTGTTGTGGCTGTTTCGTTTCACGTTTGTATTCCTGTATAACATTCAATTGACGTGTAATTTTTAATTTGAACGAAACAAAGGAACCGCATGTACCTACTATTAGCAACTTAATAATTAATGAGTATTTTTAAATTGTGGCGGAGAGTGCTTACTGGACGAATCATACCTTTTTTACCACCTTAAAATTATTTGTACCTAAGATAAACGTATTTTTTTGTAAGTGAGTTATCTTTATAGACCAAGTACAACAAGTGTCGGTTACAATATTTCTCGTATATTTCTCGCTACCTACTAATCGGAAAACCTAGGTACACCGATTTTTCTATAGGAAAACTCTGCTGTTTTTCCTTGTTTGTGGCTTTTCTCACCAAACTTATATAAGTAGGCAGTAAACGTAACTAATCTATATAAATAAATAAAATTTAAGTATGTGTTTGCTATTTCAAAATAACAACTTTTAACTCAATGCATATGTAAATGTAATTAAAAAAAAATACGGCTGGACCGATGTTGACGGGACTTTCGCTGGAAGATAGCTGAAGATTTACGGCGTAACATAAGCCACTTTAATTATTGAAAAAAAATGATTTACTTATAGTAGGTAGATACAAAGTATACCAACCTAAAAATAACGATTACGCTGAAAACTATATTTTTATAACCCAGTCTTTATTAAAAACATATACAACACATACCACAAACCGGTAAACCACAGAACGATACACACTCATTCTCTGAAATATATCCCTTTTATATCATTAGAGGGTTTCCTCATTTTTCGCCAATAAGGAAATGGCTTATTTTTGGCCCACAAGCATTCCTATCATATTGGGTAATACCATTCACACACAGCAGTAGTAATAAAAATCCAACGTATCCACGTATGCGCCAGCTGGATAAATATGTAAGGGTATAGAAAACATTGAACCTTATCAATGTTTTCCTACGAATAAAAAAATGTTTTAGTTTTTGCGTCGAAAACCAAAAGCTATATAATGAGAAGTGTAATTCGAATTATTTCGCAGTCGTAATTCACATTTGAATGCATACTTAGGTACAAGTAAAAAGTAACGAAAGAAAGCGTACCCGTATGTATTCGTTACTTTAACATTTAGAACTCAGTACTATCGTATCGTTACTCGTTACTTTTGATACCTCGCAACATAGCATAGAGCAACTTCTCTAGTCGTATTCTCGTATGAAATACGATACGCACATTACATACATAAGAAAAATGCGATGCGAGTAACGAAATGTATTCGTGAGTAACGTGTCGTTACTTGATACTTCATGGCGAGCCCGTTACTCAGTAACGAACACATACGGTTTGCTACAGCTTCAGTACATTGAGACCATTGTAGTCCTCAGAAATGGCATCATAGGCTTCAGAACTACTGTTCTAGAAGGTATTGATTACAGAGATCCACGGACGGCAGTGGCCACTTATCATTAGGTACACTGAATGCTCTATAAAAAACTCACCATATAGCTATATCACCTATCTTTCTAGAAACACAAAAAGCTCTACTAAATTATCTTTTTAATTAAAAAATATGAAACACTTAAACTCCAGAAACTCGCAAACTAGGCAAAAAAATATTCAGCAAAATTTCTCCGTCCAAAAAATGCCGATCATAACTTTGGTCATTTGAAACAACTACCATTATCCAGACGAGGCTCGTGGCTAGAATGTTTTACGCTACTTGAGAAACACCAGATTTAGGGTGGATTTCCACCAGCGATTTAGATAAGCGATGGGCGTGCTCGAAGCTAAGCTAAGCGAGTAACATGTTCTATATATGAAAATGATACTGCTACACCTGTCGCAAACCTTAGCACCTGTAGCTTCAATCCTTAGCTCAACATCCCTCCACATAAAATAACAAACAATGACTACAAGAGTAAAATCAAGGAATCATATCAGTGAAGGGTCACATATAATCTCTAGAGTGTATCAAATCTTGTGTTTCTGGTGGGATTATCGGTTTACTCATCCTCGTAAATGAGGCAACCATTCTCAGTCCTCAGAAGTAGCAACACATTTGTTATTGATTTCAGATAGTACACCTATTCTATACATTTTCTCCATATGAAGTTATTTACAGATGTTCATGAGCAGCAGTGACTACTTACCATCAGATGGATTGCTCATTACTACAAACTTATAATAGTATATTATATTACGTTATTTATATTATCTTCAATCAAAAAACCTGACTGTTTAAAAGCTCGTTTTCCAGTTTTCAGACACCATTACTATTTAAAAATTATACAGCCTATGTCACTACGACCATTGAGACGCATCCAACGACACCTCAATGTTAATGCAAACTTTACCCTCCTTCTGACGCAATCGGGTAAAAACAAACCTCGCACTGGTTGTAAAGGTACCACAACCGGCACCGCCTCCAGATAGCATCACGGAACGTACCTGCAAATAAAATGTAATGGTTATTCGCGCTCCGAGTGATCAGCGTAGCTCTACCCTTATCTTGAATATTATTGTTATTTGTAGCAGGTCGTGACAGGGGTGTGTACTGGGTGGGTAGAAATGACGGAAATTGTTTATGTTTATCACTTTTTTTGCGTTAGAAATGGTTATAAAAAAAATACCAACAAAAACATTAAAAGAGGGGCTTTCGTTATATAGCAGTTGTATAGCAGTTTCTATAACTGTATTACGTATAGAACAATTTGTTACTTTTTTACATAAGATTTCTAGCATACCAATAGTTCTATTCTACTTATGAAAAGTTTTTTAAATCACAGTATATTATCATTAAAGTTTCAAAATATTGAATACTCGTAAAGACTAATGTTGAAAACTATCAACCGTATCTAGGTGCTCAGAAATAAATAATATCACGAAAAGTAAAAAAAGCTAATAATGTCCTAAAATAACTAGGTCTTCTGCGACGAAAATAGAAAAACATCCCCAAACAAATATAGCCTAAACCCTACATTTCAGGACCTGTGTCCAACAGAGCGTAATATACCCATAGCCAACCCGAAGCCTAAAATTAAACCTTTACCTAGAACCAGAATAAAAACAACTCAATCTAAGTTTTAATCTCCAGGGCATATAATCGAGGCGGGCTTTTCCGGAAAATACAATAACGCTCGGAAAATACCACCGCCGTAATGTATTTTGTATGGGGTGAATACGGAACCAATTTCCGGTCAAATGCATATTTATTGGGGGCAACGTCCATCCCGCTGGTGTGCAAAATTGAAAACATAAATTGTTACTTTGAGTAGACATTCTTAACCGATTGCGTCAGAAGGTGGGTACTGTTTTACGAGCGTATGTATCTATGTTCATTTCTTTGGCAAACCCGATAGAACATTACTTCACTTAAACTTAAAATGGACTAAAAGGGAGTGAATGATTTAACTCTAAAAATTATCATATTGTTTAGTAGAACGGTCGGATATGCCTAAATTGCCGGCAGCAATTATTAAGTTCATAATCAAAATTCCGCATTTCATTATCGCCCTTATCTGTCTTTAACAACTAATCTTAGGATATGTCAAGGTATTGACTTCAGGCACCTTTACACGCAAAGGGTACATAAGTCTACTCCATGCATATTAGGTAGGTATATGGTATCTAGGTATAGGCATAAGAAATCGGGCTCAGTGGCGTGCCTTGGGAGAGACCCATGTCCAGTAGTGGACTCATGTAGGCTGATGATGATAATGATATGAGAAAAAACAAAAAAGCCTACACATAACGTTAAACGGTATATGGAGGCAAGACCGCGTCCAATGTAGTAGTTTACAGAGCTAAAACATAAGATATTTCTACAGAATTTACTCTAATCAAACGATTTGAACGAAGCTTACGTGCGTGCAACGTTATATAAAAACGATCAATACTTATTACATTTACCCAAACGGAAATAAAAAGAAATTAGGTTTACTTGAGAGGATACGTTCCGGCGCCACTAGCCAATAAAATGTTCCTCGAGACTGGATAATAAAACCATTAATGGCCCCTCTTCTGCAAGATGGCAGACGGGGTGACGTCACCGGTGATTATCTCATTAAGACGAATGTTTACGAGCCAAGTGGTGGATCGGATGACAAATTCATTGGTACACTTAGTTTGTATATTTGTTGGAACCTCAAATTCGAGTAACGATATGTCTTAATAGCCTTCAAATCAGAATACAATAGCGCTAACAGATGTAACAGTAATTCTACCGGTCATACTTTTAAACACATCATCGTCATTGTTAAAAATAAAATTGTAGCAGAAATTACTTGCATATAATATTGGACAACCTCTAATCGGCTGGACCAATTTTGACGGGACTTTCCCTGGAAGACAGCTGAAGATCTATAATATTGGACTAAACATTAACAATTGACGGGACTTCACTGGAAGACAGCTAAAGGTCTACGGCTAACATAGGCTACATTTTTTTTAACTATTAGCGCGCGCTCCATGCTCATGTAGAACACCTCACGGGAAAGCGGGATTTCAGTTTACTTTTTAAACGCGGGTGAAACCGCAGTTATTCGCTAATCTAGTACTAAAAAAACTTGTTACCACATGACAAAAGGGAAAGCATACGTCACCAAGCGCCCAAGTCAACGCCTTAATCAATGTTCCTTGACATTGCATGTGCGTGCATATCTAATATTATCGTTTGTCGGTCCGTTTATCTCAACTAATGGGTTCGTTAAACCCGCACTAACCAGATAGTGATAGGCTATCGTCTAGGCCTTGGCCTTTTTACAGCAATTATGTATTAATACATAATATTCTTACTTTTACCACTTCCTGATAGAAACATTTTGAAGTATGTCAAAAGAAAAGCAGGTAAGTGATCACGAGGTACCACCCATATTTAAGTTCCCGGAGTTCTCCACATAGCGCTGAGGACGGCCACCGGGAGGGTTTTAGTGCGGTAAAAATCCCACATAACCCGGCGTCGCTCCTAAGGCGTCGGGTACATTTTGAAGGTTTCCCCCTCGTAAACAAAAAAAGGTACCACCCATATAGGTGCCCTAAATAGATACATATGTAGTTCCCGAGTTTTGTCATCGAGATCAGGTAGAACTGCGAACTTTCAGGTAGGTAGAATATATAAGTTGGAAAACTAGGTGTAGCTCTCGGCCTTACCAAAATAACTATTATAAGAGAAACATAGCTGTAAAAGCTAAATAGCTTTTACAACAAACTTAAACACAAAGAAAATAGAGTGCGAAACCTTTACATCTTTAATTAACCAGCCTTGACATTATTGCTAAGTTTACTTAAAACACACTCAATTTGCAATTTGAAAAGTACTTTGTTGTAACAAAATTATATCTTTAATAATCCCAATAATGTACATCGCGTGACTTCTGACCCGCAAAGGGTATGTTTACGACGGTACGGGGTATGCGGAGTGGTCATAAAAACCATATTCGAATTCCTGCACTAAACATGTCACGGACACTTTTGGAAAGCATATTTTTACTCAAAATAATGTTAAGTCGTTTTTGCATGTTGAAATAAATGCATTTATTTTGTAAGTCAAAAAGAGAAAGATGTTTATTTATCCATGTTTATTTAATCTACTAGTGCTATTTACTTCTCTAACTCGCGTTAAAGAAGTAGAAAGACATACATACATATTTAGGAGGCCCGTGCGTGCGTGGAGAGCGCCAATGCTTTTTCAAAAATTAAAGTGAACCTTCAAGTATCTTCGAGTGTTAGACCCGTCAAAATCGGTCCAGCCGTTTAGAAGATTAAGGCAACCAAGCAAACAGACAGACATTTTTTTTTAAATTGAATTTTTGTTATAGGTGTCGTGTATACTTTCATATGCATTAAGTAAAAAGTTGTTATTTTGAAATCACTAACGGACACTTCAATTTTTTTATTTGTATAGATATCAACGTAGATAGGTCTTTCAATCGAAATAAATGTAACGATCAGTAAGAAAATCAAAATATCTGCCGAATAGTCTAAATCGAAATAAGTTCAACATATTATAGCAACATATTCGAGCATCGCATTAGCACCACGTTGGTACACATCGAGACCAGCGCATCATCAGACCGCCAGATGGCACGCGAAACGAGCCTAAGGTATTTAACATATAAATATAGCTCTTAGGGCCTCTACACACTAGCATTTATACGTACAATCTTTAGTAATAGTACGCTTCTCTCGTTATAACTTTTCTCTTAATATCTTTCACACCTTTTCTGCACAGGATATAACGCTTTAGAAAGTATATCATTATACATTATTTAAGTTAGTTCACTTAGTTCCCCGTTAAGCACGTTTTACAATAAAAATACATACACCAATTACTGAACAATAAAATCTGTTCCATATTATAAGAAACCGTTTTGGTAAGTTCCAAACCGTTGTATCTTCAAGGCGAGGCCAGACGAGCAGCATTTTGCAAACGCTACAAGGCGGGTTCATTAAGCTCACCGCTATTTCACAGCTTTCTATCGCCGAAATATCTTCAAATAAACAATTAGCGCTTCACTAAAACACACAGAATTTAAAATGTCTTTAAGACAACCTACAATCCATAATTTGTATCATAATTTTAAAGTGGCAAACAACATGAGAAGACGATGCGGCCACCAATGACTCTAGAATCTCCTACGCTGATTCCTATGTGATTCAGGTCTCACATGCGTCGCTATTACCTATATTACGGTTAAAGATCCTTATTCTACTTAAGATCGTAAAATTCGCTTGCAGAGAGAATTAAATTTAAATACCTACTAATTGAACTCTTCGTCTAACACAAGTGCAACCTTAAGTCAATCACAGACACAAAGACACTACCACAGGGACAAAGTTAAGATCTATACAAACGCGCCGTTTCTTCCGCAAAACTCATCCCGTCTGTGCGTGCCCTTAGCCACAAAAACTATTGTGTCATCGGCCCGAGCGTGTAGGGAGGTGACGTCACGCTGGGCGGTTACGTCACGCGGTAATGGCACGCGAACACAAAAATAAATGGTTAACTTCACTCGGTTCGTCGAGGGCTATCAGTACAGTACAGTTAGTACAGAAATAAACAATGATAAATAAATATTAGCTTGTTACGTAGGTATTTACTATTTGGTTACAAATGATGGGCATCAGTCCCTCTTCAAAAATGGTGAGTTCCTTACCATTTTGCACTACAGATTTAGATGGGTAGAGATAGATAAAATTCTCTTAAAATACTTTGATTTTTAGTTCTTTTTTGTAATAAATATCGTTTAATTAACAGCAAAGTACTTAACGAATGCAATGTAAAACCTGGTTGAGTTCTTCTATTTTATCTAATCCACTACATTTTCTAGGGAAGTGATATGTTATACTTACTCGTACTATATATAATATTTTTGCCAGTCAGTTATAAGCTTATACATAATTCTAACATCTGTAAACATATCTTTGTCCATTATTAGATTATAAACTAAGATTATTTGATTATTCAGATGCTAGTCACGTACATATTCCTTGTATGTGGTAGGATCAAATTTTATTAACCTACTGATTTTCTTATATTGTGGGTATTATCCTTTAGTTTCTCAACATTGTAATGGCAACCCTAGGAAATTAAACAAGATTCTTATTCCGTGGGCGTTCATAATTTGTTAGAATTTCCGCCCTGTCTAAAGTACACCGGTGTAGGAGCCTAAATGATGATTCGTATATTACAAGGGACTTACAATATTATCCTGCAGGAATCCTTTAGATTTGAACTGTTTACATTCACATAAATAGTACGCGCAGATAAGTAAATACGTAAATATGGTTTCATTTACAGTTACAAAAAATCTCGATAAGACACGGTTTCACATAAATTAACCTTAATTAATATCTGCTTACCCGTTTTAGAGATACGATGTCAATGGCAGATACACAGATGTACAGATTCACATGTATACAGATAAAAATATTAACCTTCTTTTGCGTCGGATATTAATGATATCAATTAATGATAGTAGATAGATAGAGTGGAACAAACTTCTTCCCTAGGTTTTCACGGAGCGCTATGACATGAGGCTCTTCAAGAAAGACGCAAAAAGAGCTCTCCTTGAAAGCCGGCGTTGCATTGGCGAGTCCTCTGATGATACAAATGTCCATAGGTGACTACTTTCCATAAGGTAGCCCGTCTGCCTTATCGTTAGGCTTTAATAAAGATAATTTAGTCATACTAATTCAATAAAAGTTAAAAATGATTTTCAAAAAAAATATTTATTTGTTCTATTTTGATTTTAAAATCAAACTACTTGTGTAAAATCTCTATACAAAACGCGGTCTACACACATTTTTAAAACGATTTAACCGGCGAAGTTAACAAGGATAATTAATGTAGAGATAACAATTATTATAATTAGTGCTACAGTTAGCCATGTTTCTAATAATGTCCAAGGATAAATATTCTTGCAACGGATGTTTTCCTTAAAATAATATGAGTGTTGTGAGTTTGGTTAGCTGCTGGAAATAATAAATTTCATATGGTATTAAGAATTAAGAATGCAGTACTGCTGCACAACAATTGTTCCTTATGGACATTTGTTTAAAGGTGGTAGAGTCCCTTGTGGTTCGACTCCGGCGGCACCACCGCCAAACCTATTTCTGCCTCATAACAGCAGTGTAGCGCTGCTGTGTTCTGGTTTGAAGGGTATGTTAAGGGAGACATATTTATCCGAGGCGCTCCAACTTTGTCCTCAGGGGTAGCATGCATGTCGCATATGTAGCCGACCTCAGGTAGGTCTGTGATCTTATCTGGGGTTGATTTGACATGTCCATGGACGGCAGAGACCACTTATCATCAGGTGGACTGCGTGCTCATATTTAAAAATAAAAAAAAAAACTTGATAACCTGGAAATTAATACAGAAACATGCTTCCTTATTTTATTATCTTTCATTTCTTTCTGTCTCTGGAATATAAGATATGTTATCACTGCCCATTTTTATCAATTTCTTGCTTATCCGTCTGATTTTTATCAATTTCCCCGTCCCCATAAATATAATCCAGCATCCAGTTCCCCGGTACATAAATAAAAATAACAGCATCCGCTTTTGCACGATTGCTTTTTCATTTTTTTATCCGAGCATTTGGACTTTGCATTATGAAATAAGACCCATTCTGAGTGGGACCTCGAGTCCACGTAAAGGAGATTCTATAGAGGATTTGGTATCAATTCCTTTTCAATTTCAGACAACGGACGCTGTATGAATAATATAAGGAGCCCTTTTAGTAACCGCTCCTTACTGGGAATAGTCTTGCTTAAGATTGCTTTTAGTTTTAATAGAATTCACACGAAAACGTGTCATGATAAAAATGGATAATATACATATATGATTTTAGTTAAGTCAATAATAGCGTTGTGGTATCACTACATAGTATAAAACAAAGTCGCTTTCTCTGTCCCTATATCCCTATGCATGCTTAAATCTTTAAACTACGCAAGGGATTTTGATGCGTTTTTTTAATAGACAGAGTGATTGAAGAAGAAGTTTTATATGTAATTTAACGCGTGCGAAGCCACGGGCACAAGCTAGTAATTTAATATTGCAACAAAGTTATTGGCACAGACAAATTGAAATATACATATATTATATCTGTGGTTATTGGCATTCGATTCCTATTATAGGCATGCCTACGATTTGCTTTTTAAGTAGCACACACAAACCACGCAACGCAATTTCATTTTTAATGTTTAATGAAATATCCAAAGGATATAACCATTTCGTGCGCCTATGATTATGTTTCGGGATAGATTAATCCTAAAGTCAATCCAATTAATTATTTTATCCCAAAATAAAGAACAAGCGCACAAATCAATTGAGGTGATATAATCTTCAAATTACGCATTAACGAAATTTCACTGAAAATACTTTTCACTTTGTAGTCAAATCTGTGTTCTTAAAACCGTTTTTCTTTAATAGCAATAGTGAAGTGAGTGTATTTGAGATCGCATATTGGTTTAAAGGGTACCTATACGTCTGGTCGCGCAATATCGGTTTAATTAACGCCTCACAAATATTTGTT
>DWPV01007736.1:0-10501 GCA_018251915.1 Urbanus proteus proteus
GCGAGTGGTGCGATGGAAGAAAGGTGATGTAGGCACCAGATCGAATAATTCCACGGAACACTCACCATTGAAAGCATAACGTGGATAAGTTATAAAGTGAGCCTAATGGTACTTAGGGCCACTTAATTTGAGGATCTAAGTTCCAATTTCAGGCACCTCTGAATTCAAAGTAATATGTGTACCTATGAATAAATAATTGAATATCACTTGCTGGGTAAAGGAGAACATCGTAAACAAATCTGAGATTTCATAAAGAAAGTCCTTAAGAGTGTGTAAAGTCTATCGATAATAATAAATAAATATAAAAATATTTTTGATCCGGGAGATCTTTTGGCCTCTGATCCACATTTGAGAAGTAACATCCATGGACGTCGAAGCAGTTCATGGATGGCAGTTGCCACTTACCATCAGGTGGACTGGTGGATACTTCGTTAAAATAAAAAATATATCCTGCAAACCACCTCCTTCTTGGATGAGACATCTCCAACAGTGGGACATAAGTTACAGCTTAGCCATTAACAACATACGAATAAACCCGTAACAATCAATACTTTAGTAAGGCGACCCGCGTGGCGGAACGATTACCATACCGGCTGCTTGTGTATTCGTATATGTGCATGGCACCTATGACACAGGAGAAAATCCCACTATGGGGCTATGAGTGCAGAAAGCGTTTTTTTTAAAGGTGCTGGAATATTAACGTATTTTCGAATGTATTCATTTAAATGCAGTAAAATTTGCGTGCACCTGGCTTTGGACTGTATGTATGTGTATGTTTGGGGCTATGTGTAGCCAAACTTAATATGCATGGAACCGGCTTGGCTGGTTCAAGCAGGAAGGTCGGGCGATCGTTCCGTACTCGCAATTATGGTGTTTCTTTAACTTCGGGTTATGTCATGGTAAAATGCTATTTTTAGGATGAATGATTATTTAAATTTTTAATACAGTGGTCTTTATATCGGTCCATGTAATGTTCCGTGTTTGGTATACATCAAATAAGTATAGAAGTTATGAAAAAATGAGTTTTTGTGTAACGTTTTTGTATGTTTGTCTGTGTGTATCTTTGGCCTTTATTAAACAAGGATTCTTGACGCTAGAAAAGAATAAGCGTTAATTGTTCTTTGTGTAACTGCTGGTCGTGGATGTGGTTATTTTATTTCGTATAAATTGGCGGAATTTACTACCAGAAATATCTTATTTGAACAAACTTCAATGACGGATCGGACGGATCGTCTGATATATTACCTGGAACAAAAAATGTAAGAATTAGTATTTATATATAAAGGTTACGTTTGAAAATTTAATGTCTTATTTTTGGATACTCTCTGTTTGGAGAAACACATTTTTCATTATTTATTATTTATTTATTATTGATTTTGAGATGACGATATCAAATTCAATACTGCTCACTATAAAAGCCGTGAACAATATAAGGATGGAGTTTATTTTATAGTGTATAAGTATCTAAAGAGCATAGTCCACATGATGGTATGTCGCACCACAGTTTTCCACCATCTTAAACCAGATTTCAACCTCCTCCACATTATTTACAATATGATCAACGTTACATAGCAAGGTAGGCGTAATATTCAGGTCCGTATATCGAGTGAGAGTTTTGCATAAAGATAGCATCAAACAAGGGGACCTAAGCCTACATCTCCATGCAAATATGTTTAGTTTATACATTATACACAAATATTTAGTTGACCCACCGGACGCTGTAACACCTACGCTATAATAGTTTACACAATAGTCATTCATAATGTAAATTATCTGACTGAAATTTCTAAGGTTTAGTTTACGGGGTTTATTAAAACTTGTATAACGCTTTTTACTCATAGTCCTATAGGAGGATTTTCTCCGAGGTGCCATGGAGACACACAGATGAAACAAACACCCAGACCCAGAACAGAAATCTAAGTTCATCAGATATCTGTCTGGTCGGGAATCGACCCCGTGATCCACGCTTACGTTTACACCAAAACACAGCATTTAACGCTCCTGTTATTAGAAAGATGCTGCGATGGTGCCTCCAGAGTCCAACCCCGAAGTATTCTTCTTTTATTTATATCGTAAATACGTTAGGTATCCTATCCTAATTATTATAAATGCGAATGTCCGTTAATTTTTTGTTTGTTTGTTTGTAACGCCTTCACGCATTAATGACAAAACCTATCGTTATGAAATTTTGCACACATATTGCCAGAAGTCTGGAAAAGGATATAGAGTACCTTTCATCCCGAAAAATGATACTATTCCCGGGAGATAGAAAAGTAACTTTTATACCTACAATGTACCTACTTTTATACCTACGGCCTCTTTGTGCGAATGTACACATGAGAGCGACCAAAGCTGCGGGTAAATACTAGTTTGTAATAAGATT
This sequence comes from Urbanus proteus proteus, assembly GCA_018251915.1. Taxonomy (NCBI): domain Eukaryota; kingdom Metazoa; phylum Arthropoda; class Insecta; order Lepidoptera; family Hesperiidae; genus Urbanus; species Urbanus proteus. The sequence continues at coordinate 2,384 of DWPV01007736.1, forward strand.
TAAAGTGGCAGAGCCTGTGATTAGACTCCGGCAGCACCAACGCCACATCTATTTCTGATATAACAGCAGTGTAGTACTGCTATGTTCTGGTTTGAAGGATGTGGTAAGGGACATACTTATCCGAGGCGTTCCAACTTAGTCCTCAGGGGTAGCAACGCATCTGTGGTCAACCTTAGGTAGGATTTGATCTTCTCTGGGGTTGATTACAGATGGGCGGCAGTGGCCTCTTACCATCAGGTGGACTGCATGCTCGTTTGCTACTTCAATCATATGTAAAAAAGGCATGCTAGTCTGCTACAAAATGTAGAGTAACAATATTAGAACGTCAACCCATTATCGTCTCACTGCTGGGCACGGGTCTCTCTCAGTGAGAGGGATTTAGGCCTTAGTCCACCGCGCTGGCTAAGTGCGAATTGGTAGACTTCACACACCTTTGAGAACTTTTTAGGAACTTTTATGCAGGTTACCTCGCGAAGATTTCCTTCACCGATAAAGCAAATAATAAATAATTAATCTCTAATACGTACATAAATCAGAGCGTGCCTAGGATTTGAATCTCGGACCTCCCGATTGAGAAGCCAAGTTTCAACCCATCACGGCTCTGACTTCAATATTAGAACAGTGAACTATATATATATTTTCAAGCAGTCTCGTTGGTCGCAGGTGTCTATGGGGAAGAGGAACGCCACAGTGCCCACGTGTGACCTGGATGCGGAGCAGCAAGACCTGGCTGGCAGGTGAGTCAGGAGACCAGGAGAGATACAACGGTATACTTTTGATAAAGAGAAATATATGGGAAGGGAGGTTCAGTGATTATTAGTGTCCGACTGAAGGTCTAATTCTGGCCGAAGCCGAAGGTCAGAAAACTTTAAGAAATTCTGAAAAAGATGCGGTAATATCTACACATACAAATAAATAAAATAAATTGAAGTGTCTATTTGTGATTCCATAATAACAACTTTTTACCCAATGCATATGAAAGTATACACGATACCTGTAACAAAAATGCAGTTTAAAAAAATGTCTACCTGTTCGGCTGAGGTAATCTTCTAAACAGTTGGACCGATTTTGACGGGACTTTCACTGAAAGATAGCTGAAGGTCTAAGGCGTAACATAGGCTACTTTATTTTTTATAAAGCAATTAGCGCGCTCCACGCGAATGCGGACGCCATCGCGGGAACGCGGGATATCACTAACGTTTAAATACGTACGCCTTTTTAATTCTTTAATGATCAGCTAGTAACATATTTTCTTTAAACGCGCCAAAAACTAAAAACTAGTAATAACGCCATCTATTGATAGGTTTCCGTAAACGATTCTGCGCACGCATCTACCCCATCCCACTGAACTGACCTATATTATTTATCTTATTAACCTAGACCTTCCCACGCAACAGCCTCGGAAGCGCGCGCATGGCAAACAAAACAAAACAATCCTTACCTTCCAGAAACATCGCGCCAGTGTTGCCTGTTTTGTAATTTTATTTTCCCCATTTTTATTAAGTTTGATAAAATTGTGGCGATACAATAAAGTATAAAACTTGATGTAAGTTTAAACTTCAGCGATATTTTTGCGATTAATGTTAAATCTGAAGAAAAAATGTTGTTGATTATCTTTTCTCTTTAAAATAATTTAGATTGAAGCTGTGTAGGTTTTAAAAATCCTCCTCTAATCCCTGGAAGGTCAAGCGACCTGATTCAGATCACTTTTGATACTAAATCTTGATACGCGACCCTCGTGGATCTAATATGCATTGAAGTTTAGTGGTGTCTACAATACACACATGCACACATACATACATAAATAAATACATACATACATACATTGATGGTTACAATCCTACAAAAGTCTAAGAAAAAATCTGTGGCCAACAGAGTGACAGACGTAAATTGTATCTAGTATATGTATTGTATAGTATCTAAGTGACAGATATAAATTGATTATGTTTTTAAATTCATACATTATTATATTATAATCAGTAAGTTTATCTAAATAAAATGTCAATTTCAAACATAAATTCCCAAATACACAGGAAAGACTTTTAGACAGCCACACTGACCTCCACGCACAAACACCCACTCAAAAAACAAAACAACAAACATTTCCCACCAATCTAATGGTAGATTTTCTAAACCTAGGTTTGCAACACTGGCGTTGCGCGCGCACTCCGCGTCGCGGTCGGACTGCTCGCGGCTCGGCGTTGCGATCGCGAATACGCTCGGCGAGCTCGCTCGGACAGCGGCGACTCGGCATACGCTTGCTACTGGTAAATTGTAAATTGTAGCTACTTTGTAAATTGGTAACTTGGTAAATTGGTACTACTGGTAGTAAATTGTTTTATTTTCTGCACTGTTTTTAGTAAAAACTTTTTATACTCATAGCGTATTATTACTATAATCGCTACTTTAAGGTGCTATACCGCCACCATTTTCTGGCTTATATTACTATATTTACTATTTTAAGGTGGTAGAACTTTTTTGATTAGACTCCGGCGGCACTATAGCCACCGTTTTCTTTCTAAAAATAGCAGTATTAAGTGCTGCTGTTTCTGTTGTATCTGTTGTTTGTTTTCTGGCTTAAAGGTTCTGTGATAAAGGCCTGTTGGCGATCATTTCAATTTTAATTGAATCCAAGTGAATTTGACCACCCGCGTGGCGGAGTGGTCATACCGGTCTGACAATGGGTTTCGGGTTCGAGCCCCGGCCTGGCCATCACAATTAATCTAGATCTGTTCTGGGTCTGGCACATTGTGTATTCGTTTTGTTCACACCAATAATCGTAGTGTTATATCAGTATAGAAAACAAAATAAAATATGGAATTGGATATTGACATAATTGAGTTGAAAAAAAGTTTCCCTAAATCAATCTTCAATCAATTTAATTTAATACTCTCATATTATGTATTAATAACGCATTTATAACCTACTATTTTATATAACGCATGCCATTAAATTATCGTTATAACTGTTATAATATTTTTAAATATATTACAGCCGCAGCAAACGAAGTGAAGAAGCGTAAACTATCGAAGAGTCAGAAGAAACAGATCCTAGCGAAGCAGCGCACAGCGCTCGCTGTCAAGAAGAAAGCTGCCGCGGTTGCCGCTGCCGCTGCTGCTAAAATGGCTTCTGCTTGAATTAATATTATTACGTAAACAGATATATACTCCTAATACAAGATACGGAGTATTACCGAGTAACAAAATAAAATAGATCCATAAATATGCTTGAGCTACGGAACTCAGGAGAGCTCCACTCGGTAAAATTCATATCTTCAAAAACATTAATGTGGTCATTAATTACATTTTCTCACAGCTCTTAGTATGTGCCTTTTATTGGAAGAATATTTTGTTTACGTTATTTAGATCAGCCAAAAACGTACATCGATTTATAATTAAATGCTACGCGATCCCTTAGTACGAGTTTGTTACGTTTTCTTGATACGATCTCGGTTTACGTTTACACCCGTTTTTCCATAGTAAAATTTTAGTACCTAAACGATCCGCTAGGAGCGCTGCATGTAGATGTATGGGCCGAGATGTAAACGAGGAATGTTTCACTACACGTAATAAACTCGGAATAGGGGTACAGGAGTATGAAGCTGATGATAGATTCGTTCATACTTCAACTACAAAACACTGAACATTGTGGTACTTATTATAGATGTTATTGTAAAATTGCACTAAATATAAGTAATTTATTTATTTATAATATATTAGAAAATCATTTTTATTCATCTTACATACAAATAAACATAACATTATAAATTATGATCGCATAAATAAATCAATCAATTTCTTAAGTTTAAGACTTAGTATATTAATGATTAATTAACTTCATTTGAGACATAATAACTGGAAAGGCATTTGTATACAACAGTTTTTTTTTAAATAAATTATTAAAACATGTATCTAATATTCATCATCAATTCAATATCATCTTAAATCTACTGTTTATTAATAAAAATGATTTACGAGATAAGACTAACATACGAATAATTTTGAGCCAGATTAAGAGATTGTAACTATAAGGTATTTAATTATTTGTTATACATATATTGTAATATTCCCACCATAATACTATTTGTTAATAATATCACCAATAGAAATAGCGTTTTAATAATAAACAATTGACAAACGGCTGCATTTCTTCGAAAAAGTGTTAAATAAGTTGTATTAAGGCGGCAGTTACAAAAACTACTGTAAGAATTGTTAAGTATGTATATGTAATTGATTAATTAAAGTGATTTAATTAACATTTGTTTTCATTTCTTTACCTTAAAATTTTATTTGAGTATTTCATATACGATGGAAATTAGTCCTCGTCGCTTATGGAAATTTGCATCACCTGAGTTGCCGCCAATGCATGGCTTTGAAGGAGAGCTCTTTTTGCACTCATGCTATTAGAAAATCTTATCTTTCATTGTGTGATAATATAGATGCTATTGACTAGTGGTGGTGATTAATAACGCTTTTAGCTCGTTAGACGTCACTTAAAATATTTATTACTGCCACTAAAAGTTGCGGCAACTATATTGGTACTCAGGATTGAATTCAAATAGAACAGAAATTCTACACATTTGGTAATAGAGACACGGTAGTGATCACATACCTGTTAGAATATATATTATGCTAGTTTACTACGTTAATTTTATCAAAACACACTGCATTGATAAACGAGAAAACAACAACATCAGGACTGCCAATAAAATGGTAATAGATTAATGCTATAAAAGCTAAAAAACCCATAACTATGTATAAATATAACTTATGCTTTATTGGTAAATATAATGATAAATATTTCTATCGAATATAACGTAAAACTAAATAAAATAGCAGTTAGAAAATGGCAATAAATACGTTATGTCAAATGTTGAAAATCCCGCCAATTTGCTTGACGTATTATCTATCAAATGTCAAATAATTTATTCTACCAATTTGGTAGAAAACATCCGAAATTCAGTGATGGACACCCAATCACTTTCCAATCAATAATGCACCGTAATAACATATTTATTTTCGTAATATTAGTTAGGTATGCATTGCGCCCTACGCGCAATGCGCAATAACAGATGTCCTGTACCTATTTAGTTTTCCGTAATGGCGTCCGGTCACCGGAACTGTCGTCAGAAACAATTGCCATATTAACGTGCTAATTTAAAACCGGAAATTTGTGAGTATGAAAATTGTATTCTTTTTTCAATTTTCAATTCAGCTATGCGTTATTTCGGAAAAATAATGATTTGAGATATATTATCACGAAATTATGCATACTATTACGTAACGGGCTCTCACGATAGGCGATTTGTATTTCTTTGTATTGTTAAATTAGTTAATTATCAAAATATTTACATAATTTAATTGTTGTTTTGGTAAGCCCTATTTGCTTTTAATTAAAGCGGATAATATAAGCAGTAATAAAGCAATTATATGGTCATCAATAGCGAAATTAAATAGTTTATAATTAGTATATATTTGAAGAGAATTATATGAAAAACATTAAATAAAAGTATATATTTAAAGTATAAAATAGGCACTTTTTAAATAGGCGAAGGCTTTTATGCAATGCGTAATTAATATTTGGAAGACAAGATGAGCGCCCATATTTATATCACTGCGATTGTGATTTTTTTTTTTGAATTTTCAAAAATTGTTGGCGAAGGATAAGTGATAAAATTATGAACATGCATTCAAATTATTTTAATGTTTATTATACATACACTATAATTAACAAAATGTTTTTTCGATATTCATACAAAAAAATGAAAAAAAAACGAAGTGTAACTTCTATGGGTATAAATGGCTTAAATCGTTTTTAAAAAACGAATACGTGAAATAGTTAATGATTTTATAACATTTTAACATTATTTCTCCCAGCGAAGCTATACTTCGGTGACCAACATTTTAGAAATAAGTGTGACAGCGGTACTATACACTAAGTTTTGCGGTTTCCTCTGTATTTATTATCTTGAAATTATTTGATTTTTTTTCGTATTATAGGTATATGGTTCTGGTATGTTTTGATGGATCCTTTGTCAGCTACAATAATACAGAGTGATTTTTCAAGTGTACTTGGATGGGCAAATCCGAAACTAAAGCGACTAGCGCAAAATGCTAAAAGGCGTTACGAGATACATTTTGATAAATACAAAAATATTTTTTCCTAGTCGGGTAAGGGTTTGAAAAAAAAACACACCCTGTTTTATTGCGCCACCTGATAGTATTACTTATAAGGGTAAATTTAACTAAAGAAATGGGTCATTTTTAATCAAACGTATCCATGCATTCTATGACTAAGTCTTACCTTTACCTAACTTACCAAAATGTATTTTATAAAAAAAAATGAGCCGTTTCCTTTAGTTAAGCATTTTTCGCTATAAGTTAGTTAACTGTAGACTTTTTATCGGCCGATAGTTCGGTCGTTTTCTTAATCAGTATGAAGAGGTATGCATATTACAACGATTTAATATCGGCCGATAAATGATCCATACTGATTAATAAAACGACCTAACTATCGGCCGATAAAAAGTCTGAAGTTTGCGGGTACTCATATAGTTTCGGTTTCTACATTGAAGCACACTTGAAAAATCATTTAATATAGTAGAATTCTGCATTGGCTGTTTATAATAGAAGTGTTAAACGCTACTATGTTCGGGTTTGAAGGCTGTGGTAAGGACACACTATTGTAATTTTTCAACAAAATCCTACGCTTTTGTGGCCAATCTCAAATCAACTTTAATTCTATTGGAGTTTGTTCTCATTGATAGTGATCATTAATTTGCTATTGATTATGAAACTGCGTGCTCGTTAGCATATCACAGAAACAATATTCCTACGTAACAATACAAGGTTTTTTCCGCGATTAAACTGAAACTGTGATTGTGATAAACTGCTTTCTCTAATACTTTTGGTATACCAAAACTTTGATGATTATGCGTAGATCAACTTCAGCAGCAAAGCCGATATAATTATTTCTTGATTTATATCTCAAATGTTCAATTTAAAATTGAAAGTGAAATCTCTATCAAAATCGATAGCGGACTGTTTTAAAGTTTCTAAAATTTTATCGAGTTACCTCATTTTGGCCTACTACATGCAAAGCCTCTAGCGTACGTATAGGAAATAACTTTTACTATGTGACAAACAAATCGAAATCGTTTTATATCAAATGACTGCTCGTTAATAATTCAGAGGTCGAATTACAAATAGCAGTTACAAATAAGTCCTGAAGAGAAGTGATGATTTTGGAATTGGGATCGTATAAACCCTGTCCTAAGAGAAGACTGAAACATGTGTCTGTGACAAATGAATTAATTGTCGTCAACCTATTATCGTCCTCAGCTGGGCACGGGTCTCCCCTCACTGTTAGAGGGATTGAGAAAAGAAAAGAAATGAAGAAAACACGTATTTCCATTTCTCAAGAATAGTGATTTTATGGATTCTTTTTTGAAACTCTGATCTGATCTGAACACGTGTCCATGGGCAGCAGTGACTAATGATATCAATGTCAGATAAGCTACATACTCCTTTGCCACTTGAAGAAAGATGAAGGAAAGAAATATCCTTTACTTCAGTACCCATCTCATATAACTACTGATAAATAAGTACGTTATAACTTAAAAGGAAAAGAAGTAAGCTACAATAATCGAGGGTATTATAAAACAGAACAGAAGAATAGTATTCAAACAATAATGTGTGGTGATGAACACTGAAAGTAATGTATAAATTACCAACGCAATGTAGATCGTAATTAAAGATTGGACACTATATCGATATGACTTGACGATTGGGTTATAGACAGAGAGGTTTGTTCGTCGTAAAAAACAATATTCAAAATGACAAAGAACTCATACGTATTATTAACATGTGAGCTGATGATCTCAAATATATTTGGAAAGAAGAAAAAGAAAACGGAGAAGATACCTATTAGATTATTATTATTTTTTTTGTTAAAGGACAATTCATAAATGGCAAATAAAATACGTTGTAAATAGTTCCATCTCAAGATGCCATAAATAGTTTTAAAAAAAACTTGAGAGGTGTCAAAGGACACCCGGATGGAACGAAGTTCCTTTCGATTAATTAGTGAAGGAATTGTAATAAAATTTTATTTTTTATT
>DWPV01007737.1:0-10501 GCA_018251915.1 Urbanus proteus proteus
GATAATATGAATATATATATTTTTATGTATTTGTCAGGATATTAGGTAATTAAAAATAAATCGTACAAACTGAAACCTTTACTAAAGATCAATAATCCACAAAATAATTCTGCTCAATAACAATTCAAATTAATAAAAATTAAATAGGCAGACAACGGTTCGACATGATGCGAAAATTATAGCCGATCGACTTTCTATTCCTTTTACAAAACCAAACCATTCTCGGAGTTTCTATGCAGCCAGTTTTTGTTATAAACCTCCTCTGACACGGCCTTTCCTGACAGGAGACGGTCCTCGGACTCCACTGTTCACGACTCCGTCAGCTAGTTTTTGTTATAAAACTTCTCTGACAATATTGTAACACAAAATAATTCAGCTGATCTGATAGTTTAGACCAGAGTTTCCAAAGTGAGGAATAACGCCCATGGGCGCTATAGGCCTAGAGAGGTCTAATTAAAGTAAATTAAAAAATAATATATACTTTCAAAATGTGGGCGATAGACGGACCAAAGATAAAAAAGGTAAAAAAGACCAAAGGTTTCCAAAGATAAACAACTTAAAGATTAGTGAGCAGGTGTTCATTTAAACCCGAATTTAGATTTTTTTGATTAAATTTATAAGACGAATTGGTTGGCAGGGGTGTACTAAAAGTAATGAATGTAGTAGGTACTCGAATTAACTAGCAATATATTAGGTAATTATGTATATTGTTAAATCAATAATATTTTTATTCAATTTTAGCCCGGATGAACCGACTTTAACAGTGTGGCAGAAATTAAAATTATTCATTTCCATTTATTGGCAAGGGATACTTTGTGTGCTTGTGCCTATTATATTAATTCCAATCCATCTAAGTTTTCCTCCTAAGGTAATATTTTTGTTAGTAAGTTTTTTTTACTAAGTTTAAGTACATACACGTAAAGTTTTATCAACATTTAAAGTAGTGAAAATATGTACTTCGATCTGCATGTATTATATTTTCTTTGTCAAGCTTTTTAAAGGAAAGAGTGTGTAACGGAGTGTACGGGAGACAGAGATTTTATTCGACGCGTTTCAACTAAGCCCTCTGTGGCTGCCTCATGAAGAATTGTGATCTTATTTGAGGTTAATAACAGATGTTAATATTTAGTAGTGGCCACTGGCCATCAAGTGGGTTAAATGTTATTTTGCCGCTTCCATAAAATAAAAATAATTTATGAAAAGCGAAATATTGAAGGTCAATGAATCGAACTTATTTTCAGAAATATCAATGGTGCGCCTACTCCTTGGTTTTGATGGCCGTGTTCTGGGTAACGGAATGTATCCCATTAGCTATCACATCATTCATACCTGTTATCATCTTCCCTCTTACTGGAGTTATGAATACTGCGACCACTTGCAAGTGTTATGTGAACGTAAGATTTGTTAATTATAACAAATAAATAACATGTTTTGGCTCGATTAATTTACTTTTCACTTAGAAAACATCTAAAATTATCGCGTGAAATTAAAAAAAATGTGTTTGGGGTGCAAGTTGAAAGAATGACGTTAGGAAGATCGCAATAATTTAAACTCAAAGCAAATTCCCAAATATAACATCATGACATCTTGGTAAGTAAAAACCGCAATTTAAACACTACTTCTTACTACTTTATCGCAATGCTTTGCCCTTATTTTATTACTTGACGTTTCTTAAAATTAATTATATAAACTTTATTCATAAGACCGAATGTTGGAACAGCTGAAAGTGAAAGCCATGAAAGTAGTTAAGCAACGATAAAGTTACATTATGAGAGCTAACTATTTTTTTTTGAAATGTGTACGATGTTGTATATTTATATGTATTCAGTGGCATAGCTATCGGGGGACAAGGTATTGTAGTGCCCTGGGGCCCTCGAGCTCAGGTGGCCTCTCTAACTCTGACTTACACATATACCTATTACAAATTGAATTAGTAAAAAAATCTTTAATAAACAGATTTTTTTTTAATAAACAGAATATTTTGAGTATTATTATTTCTTTAGTATATACCTACATTATGTTTATTTTTTGTGTTACAGGATACCGTTATAATGTTCTTAGCGAGCATGATACTGGCCTATTCAGTGGAGCAGTCTGGTCTTCATAACCGTTTGGCGCTTTGTGCTATTCGGGCTATCGGATATTCTCATTACAGGCAAGTATAAAAATATGATCAGTGCTTTTATGTTTGGAACTTATTGTTAAGTATTTACTTATAAGTGGAACTTGTAAAATACAAGGTTTGCGCATGTAGGATAATTTATGATAACTAGGTTATTTAAGGAAGGATTATATAATGGAAGAATACAAAATTCTACTCTTACTGTCTTCATGAATTTAGTTACACCTGGGTGATTTGGGGTTTTAATTGATTTTTATTTCAGGCTACTCTTTGCCACATCCTTCATAACGATGTTTATTTCAATGTGGATAACCAACACGGCAGCGACCTCCATGATGGTGCCTATTAATTTTGCTATACTAAAGGTTTTTGAAGAAGTAAGTTTGATAAAGTAAATAATTAAAGTGGTAGAATCTTTCGTTATGAATCTAAACTCCGGGTTTACCGCTTATATTCGCTTCATATAACACAAGGCGTTCGCTAAGTCCCAATGAAGTTAATTTCATTTTCGGGTGGTATAATTAATTATGTTAACCTTTCCAATTAAAAAATCAACTGACAATATGGAATAATGCAAAATGATATTAATGTATTTTCCCTTTCATGATATTACTTAGACGATGAAATATTGTGATTGCAGCAAAATTTACTAACCATATTCGAGACAGGAAGTGATGGTGAATTGATCGCGTCTGATATTACAACATGCTACTTCTGTACAACAACTTTTTCAGCAACTATTGGTATGTATGACTCAAATAATATAACATGTGGGTGCCAATATACTAATCGAATATTTATCAAAAAAACTTATATAAAGTAGAAGTAAATTGTATGACAAAAGTACAAATATTAATCTATTGTTTTAGGTGGAATTGGTACTTTAGTAGGCACTGCTACCAACCTAGTCTTCAAAGGATTATATGCAAAGTAAGTTTTACAGCAATTTTTAGAATTTATCAAGAATATATACGATACATTAACAATTTACTTTTTATATGCGTTTCCCTTCCTGAAAGTTAGCGTTTACTTTCATAAACACATATGTATAAAATGGACATATAAAACATTTAAATATCTAAATCTTTTATTTAATTTCAGAGCATATCCACTTGCACCGGAACATTTGTCGTTTCCCAAGTTTTCAGGATTTTCTATACCTTACATGTTACTATTGGAAATATTAGTTTATTTTTACATAATCATTGTATACCTGGGTTTTTTGAGGTACGTTAATACTTTTAATTAAATCATAGTTAAGGAAAGTAAGATAAGTTTATCACTCAGTAAATTTTCTTTTAAAACTTAGACCAAAAAGTAAAGCAGCACAACGCTCCATAATTCCTCTTTCTGGTATTGAGGCAGCAAAGAAAGCCGTGAACGATGATTGGATAAAATTGGGGAGAATAACTTTGTGGGAAATTGTGAGTAAAACATTTATTAGTTATAATAATGATAGGCTTACTGAGATCCATGATAAAAAATGCATATTGAAGGGCACAAAAATATATGAAGGGATTTTGTGCGGTTTTTGAAGTTACAAAGGCGTATAATTTATAAGCTTACGTTGCTTCGGTAGGATTAAAAAAAATTACGGCTAAAAAAAATTTACGGATAACAATAACGACTTTTACGGATACAGTTTATGCTTTTAAGTTCATCTACCTAATGACATCTACAGTCTTGATTTAGTGTTATAAGTAGAAAATACAATTTTTTTACTTGTGGATGCAATTATACCAATCCTTATCTATAATATTTGTAATATATATGTCCTTGTCTTGTATGTTGTCCATGGCACCCACGGCACAGGGAAACCTAGTGTGAGGCTATGAGTGTGAAGCGTTATTTATTTTACTATATAGACTCGTACTATAGACTTTTATATTTAGACTTGTTTTTAAACTTAGGTACATGATTATCATTTCAGATGGTTATTATTTTATTCGGCGGTGCCATGATATTGTTCTTTACTAGATCCCCTCAAATATTCCAAGGCTGGGGAGACAAAATCGCTGATTATTACGGGATTGAAAATCATAAATTGTAAGTACTGAGAAATAAATTTCTTTATAAAACTACTTGTATTCTACTTTTAAATAGATCAGTTCATTCTTATAAATTATAATAAACCTATTTTATTTCTTATAGAAATGCTTTTGTTATTCATTTCAGTATACAAGACTCTGCCGTAGCTATGTTGATTGCATTTCTGATGTTGCTATTGCCTTCGACTCTGGCGCTATTTGCGAACTTTAAAGCTAAAAGTTTGTAATGACTTTATACATTTATAACTAAATATATTATTCTTATACAAACTCACTTTATAAATAATGCATGTAATAAAAATTAAATATAATTATGAATAGTAACGATTACAAGTACTTTGAGATATGAGATTGTTATTACCTTCGATCAACAATACCACCGTTATTACTGAATAAACAATACAAATATTGTACTTAACAAATCTAATTTTCAAAACTATTCCATCAATTCTTTATCCGTATGCTTTTTTAAGGTTTCATTGAATTATAATTATTTTACGTTTCAATTTCCAGCACACGATGAATTATCCCAGGGACGAGTGCCCTCAGTACTGCGGTGGAAAGAAATGAATGACACTTTACCTTATAGCTACATGTTTCTGTTAGGTATACTTCCGATTAACATACAATTTTAATAAATTTAAGTTACTATTTAATACCAACAACAATTGAAACTACAGAAGCTAAATTTGATATTATTGAGCTGCCAATAAAATATCGGTCTCAGGGCCTTGCCTTAGGAGAGGCCTATGTACAGCAGTAGTTTCATAGTTGTAGAATATGAGCTACCACTTGCATTTTAAGTCCATATACAATAATGCACCATCAATATGATTAATAATGCTCATTTCAACAAATATTATTATTTCGATAAGTAATTAATTAAACATATAAAAACCTTTTAATATTGCAGGCGGAGGTATAGCTTTATCGGAAGCCGCCAAGGAAGATTATTCTAATTTAAACGGTAAAATTGGCACAACACTTAGAAGCTTGAAATCTCTACCCAACGGACTGATAATACTATTGATTATAATATTTACTGTTTTCATAACAAACTTCGCGTCGAATGTTGCTGTGTGTAATGTGATTGTACCCATTGTTATGCAGTTGGTAAGTATCAACTACTATACTACTTTGTTTTTCTGTTCGTGACCCTTATTTTTCATTGTTGGGTACAATCGTCAGGTTGCATGGATGCGAATGGTAATATATGTACGGATAAAACATAAACTAGACTACAGATAGTAAGACGTAGTTCAAAAAATAATAACTACAATTATAATTGTCTAAAGGAAGAATGGCGATCTTTGAAGGAGTATTTCATTTTACTCATCTACGGTAACAGAAGCGGTGGTAACGGTTGTAATTAGTCTCTCAATCTAGTGGCTGAGGATTGAAAATGAAGACAAAAATCCGTATTCTTAAAATTTATTTTAAAGAAATGTATCAAAGGTGTGTGAAATCTACCAACCTGCACTTTTCAGGCCTGAAGCCTAACCCCATTTTGAGAAGAGACCAGTGCCTAGCAGTGGGACAGTAATAAGTAGACGACAATAAAGTTATACTAAATATTCGTTATAATTTCAGGCTAGAGAGATCAACAGAAACCCCTTATGGTACAACATAGCAGCGGGATTCTCGTCGTCGTATGCGTTTTGTTTACCCGTAGGCACTCCCGGAAATCTCATAGTACAAAGTGCGGCTAAGATTCCTACCAAGAAAATGGTTTGTGAGACATGATTTTATTAGTAAATTCAAATTAGTACATAAGTATTATAGTAAAGTACTATTAGTAAAGTCAAATTTATTTGCTGTCATTAGTGTCCTTGAAATACGTATGGCACTATTAATATAAACTTAAAAAGTAATTAAAAAAATACACTACACATCCCCTCACTTGGATTTTCTCCTGTGTGGCACCATGGGCACACAAAGACGAATACACAAACACCCAGATCCAGAACAGAAATCTGAATCATAATCAGATATCTGTCTGGCCGGGAATCGAACCCGGGACCCATTGCGTGTCAGATCGGTATGGTGAACACCCCGCGGGTCGTTAAAGTTTGAAAGTCCATTATAACCTAGGATCCTAAATTTATGATTATGGCTACTGAATATCTAAATCAGTCAAGATTTCCTTTATTTGTTGAATTTCAGATAATAGCTGGCATTGGTCCTACAATATCCACTATAGCAATAACGTGGACTGCGATTTATTTCTGGGCTCCTGTAATATGGCCTGATCTTCTCGTTGTGGAAGATAGAGATCCTTTAATTGTTGAATAATTAATAAACAAATTGCTACCTACCTACATTGTCTTGTTTAATAAAGTTTTTGGTTTATGCATCCATATAAGAACATGAATAAAAAACGGACATAAGATAAACAATCCATTTATTAACATTTCAGTACAGTCAACTTAAACAATCACCTAAAGTGAAATAAAAACCAACACATATCTTATATAAATAGCAGATCTACCGTTCCTCTTCTGGCGGTGGTGCTGCTTCGCCGCCACCATCCCCTCCTGCCTTGGTTGGAGCGTCCACTGGTAATATTCCTTCGCCATTTGGATCCCAGATAACTGGAGCGTAGTGGCAAAGAGCGATCCATAGTATTATGATGCAAATGACAGCGCTACCGATTGAGTATTTGGCCTGAAAATATATGACTCTTTTGAATAATTTTACACATAAAATAAATAGAAAACAACACAACATTTAAAATACGTTTTAAGTTTCTACACTCTCAATAGGATTTTCTCCTGTATCGTGGCTGCCATGAAAAACACAAAAGCGACTGCACAAACACCCAGACCCAATGCAGAAATCGAAAGACAAATAGACAGATGTCTGGCCGGGGGGATCGAACCCGGTACCAACTGCGTCTTAGACTGATATGGTAACCACTGCGTCACGCGAGTCTTCAAAGGTTTTTGGTAGTAAAAGTAGCAAATTTTTTCCATTCACGCTCATAAAACGAACACACTTAACACTTGGGCTGGCTTTCTAGACAGAAACGTTATTTGCGATAAAAACATTAACATGGAACCAAACTTAAGACTTCTTACCATTTTCTTTATGGGCACTTTTCCGGTAAAGTGGCAGAAATATGCTGGAGTGAAGAGGAAAGGGCACATGAATCCAAATGATGATCCCATACCGACGCCCAACGTACCCAGGTACACGTTCTTCGGCCAAGGATCTGGAGCGATCTCTGGCAAAGCCTTGAAAGGAATTTATACATTTTAAGTATTTCACACAAAGTCTGCTTATTTTTCATATTTTTACGAGATTTAATTTAATGCTAGATTTTTATAATGAAGATTGCAGTCCATCTGAAATATGTGTTACCTATCACTCATGGACGCCTATCATCAAACCCAAATAGAAATTATGTTTCTCTTAAGTTCCAGAATTTGGAACAACAGAACTTTTATTGCTACAATTATACTCTTAATAAAGATTCAGTATGATTAATATGGAACTACTTTTTTTTTTAGAAGTAAAATGACTAAGTGGTTATGAATACTGGTGTGCTAATTCATACTTTCTGAGTTTATTCGGATTTAGATTAGGTAGACTGCATCCTTGTTTGCTCCTTCGGTCTATACAAATAAATAAAATTGAAGTGTCTGTTTATGATTTCAAAATTACATTTTTTTACTCAATGCATATAAAAGTATACACGATACCTGTAACGAGAATGCAATTTAAAAAAATATCTGTCTGTTTGGCTGAGCTAATTTTCTAAACGGCTGGACCGATTTTTTGGCTGGGACTTTCACTGGATGATAGCTGAAGGTCTGAGGCGTAATATAGGCTAGTTTAATTTTCGAAAAAAGCATTAGCGCGCGCGCCACGCCTACCCATGTTTAGATAAGTATTCCCTTTTACTTATTTAACGCGGGTAAAACCGCGGGGATCAGCTAGTCTTATATAAGAATAATATTACCATATTAATAACAAAGGGCAGGAATACACAGCACGCCGCAACACCACTCATGACGTTGGCCAGGATCACAGAAACGAAGATGACTACGAAGATGGACGTGTTCCATGTGTACCCAGTGATCTTCTTCCCGAGATGTTCAGATAGGGTCTTCGCTAACTCACTGTCCCGAATCGCCGTGTTTAGAGCTATGCCACCACCTGGAAAGACCTATTTTTGTACTGAATTCACTGAAAATATCAGAATTAATTTCCATGGAGGTTGATCCCTCCGTAGTCGACTCCGACGGCAGCAACGCCACACTTATTTCTGCTTAATAACAGCAGTGTTAAGCACTGTCGTGTTCTGGTTTGAAGGTGTGCTAAGGGAAACGTAAACGGGGCGTTTTAACTTAGTCTTCAGGGGTAGCAACGCATCTGTGGTCGACCTCAGGTACGTCTGAGATGTTATCTGGGGTTATTTACAGATATCCACGGGCGGCAGTGGCTACTTCATCATTATCAGATAGGTTGCCTGCTCTTTTGCTTATTTCATAATAATATATATAAAAAAATCAAACTACATATAACCCAATATTTATCACTGTCCCATTTTGATCAGCATAAAAATCAAAGAGCTGTGAGTGAAGTGTCTCTCTACTAAGTTATAAATTTACTCACCCAATAGTAGAATATATCCGTAATTTGTGTTTTTGTCCACAAACCTCCACCACATTATAGCTGAATCGGGCTTTAAAACACCGAGTTCACTTTTTTCTGTGAAATATTACAGTAAATAATTTATTCAATAAAATTATCCATTAAAGAAAAATAAATATAATACAAATAGTTATATACCCTATAATGTATTGTAAGACCTACATTACAGTAATGTAATAGGTATCAAATATTTCCGGAACAAAATACCTATTGTTTATTAATAGGATATAATAATTTGTTATCCTTACTTTGGGCAGTTAAAAACTTCATAAAGCCAAAAGTCCGGGGCAGTATGTGAAGAGCGAGCACGAATATTGAAACGACAGTTGCATCCTTGACTCTAAAAGTAAATTAATAAAAACATCCAAATATTATTAGTTTTGTGATGTCCTCTCTAATAAGAGTTGATTGTGAAAAAATAAGTGTTGATTTTACACAAGATTTAGTCCCTTAATCGCCTTCTTCGACATCTACGGGAAGAGATGGAGGGGTACGATTCCCAAAAGCACTTGGCAAGCATATAAAACGGCAAGTAGCATGGATAAAATTGAAATGTGTTAAAACTCATTAAAGATCTTGTTAGGTACTAATACAATATTCACCCAGGAATGTTAGGCGACGATTCTTCACGTGCAAATGTAGTCCACCCCATATCGAGCCATTCACACCATCGGAAAATTAGCATCACCAAACCGAAGAGTGTGAAGAATACAGTCAGCTAAAACATTTTACAGAAGTACTCGTACATGGACATTATTTTTAAAATAAATGGTATTAATCATTAATTTCAAACATTATATAGATATGCTTTCTTTCACAAACAACTCCTTTATTAGTCTTCTGTTAATTACAAGTTTTTAGAATAGACGGAAAGCTGAATAATACTCCATCAGCTCTAACGAGAATAAGGGTTCATTGACATCTACAGACATTGAGTCTGTCAAACTCGCAACGTAATCATGTCTGTCAAATATTTTTTCACATTACAGCTTAAAATAATGTATATTTCTTTACTTGTAATTAGTTGTAATACATCTAAAACTCACCTTTTCATGGGAGGTGACCTTTTTGGACAACGCACTTTTGTGTTTAACCAGTGCCTTCCTCATTTCGTTCATACTGCTTGCACTCATTGGCTTCACGACATACCTGGAAACCATTTAACAAATTATGAGATAGAGTACACTCACCTCTACTGTATAAAATACATATTTTTTCATTGTAAGCATAGATGAGAAAAATGATGTAACTATTATTGTACAACAGTTCTAAGGAAATATATTTTGATTCAAGCGCATATGTACCCAATTAAGAGTATAATCCGTTATAGTCAGACTGGCGACGGGTAGCAATATTAACATTGAACAAATTATGAAAATATTACCAGTTTATAAGCAACATGTGGTAGGCGAAGTTTAAGATGAACATCAGAAAAGCGACGGGAAAGGCAAACGCTGAATACTGGAAATAGTTGAATATGTCTGGATACTCCTTCCCTTTGGGCGGACTCCTGAAAATACATAAATACATATTTAATTATTTAAGGGTAATGATTATACCGAGTGTACACGGCAGCTAAAACATACCTACTATTATTTTATAATTGGGTATTTGCATGAAAATGATTTTTCAAATAAAGTTCAGTTAATAAATTCTTCGATACACATAAAATACC
>DWPV01007738.1:0-10500 GCA_018251915.1 Urbanus proteus proteus
TTATACCTACGGACTCTTTGTGTGAATGTACATGAGCGCGAGCGAAGCTGCGGGTAAGTACTAGTAATCTCTTTCAAAAAAATAAACATGTAAACAAAAATTTATTTGGTAAAAACTTACTTTTATAAAGTTTCGACACTGAAAAGTAAGGTGCCCAGCATAACCGCACTTCTTGCAGGCCGCTCGCGAGGATTCCTTTCCAATTTTACTAACTATATCCGTGTAATTAGCCATTCTCGAATAATATGTAAAATGTTGTTTTAATAAAATACAACTTTTAATATAATAATAAAATACAACTTTACAGCAACTTTATCAACTTCACAAACACGATCCACGAATCAAATCCTCAGAAACTTCTACGTTGTGTTGCCGTTAACTGTCAGTTGACAGTGACACAACCGTCAAGCTTCAACTTCTACGTTCCAGATTACTCATTTCGGTAATGATGGGTTAACTAATTTTGCCGGTGCAAAATTATGTATTAGAATTTCTTTATAGTGATATCGCGTTTGGAATAATTAGATTGAATCTATAGATAAATAATACTAAAGAATTTATGAATTCTTTAGTATTAAAGAATTTATGAATTCTTTATTATTATTCTATTATTAATTAAATAGTAGGGTTTTATAAATTTATATGTACTACTAGTTGCAACGTTCCTCGCTTACGTTTGGGTCTATACATCTACACGTAGCGCTCCTGGCGGACCCGTTAGGTTCTAAAATTTTACTATGGAAAAATGAGCGTAAACGTAAACAGAGATCGTATCAAAAAACGTAACTCGTACTAAGGAATACTAAGGATAGTTCAGTCATTACTGAAGTATTACAAGGTACAGTCATTACATTAAATAGTACCTAAAACCCTTTGTACATATTTAAAAATTGTAATTGAGTCTTGTTACGTACATAAATAAATAATTATATGTTTTAAAACGATCAAATTAGTTGAGCCCATCAGATGTTAAGTGGTCATTACCGCCCATGGCCATTCATATAATCAACCAGAGATAAGATGGAAGTTGGGCAAAGATGCGTAGCTACCCCTGACAACTAAGTTAGAACGCTTCAGCACTATGCATCCACTTTCAGTTCTCCCTTATAATCTACTGTCGTAGGATACTACGTCTGTTCTTATAATCATCATGCCATAAATTACAAATAATAATTATACAAAGTCAGAGTTTAATGCTATTTATAAATTTAGAAATACTTCCACTAAATATATGTTGTTGTTATTACTATTTCTCTAATGACTAAAACTATTTTTCTCGAAGTAGTTTATAATTTATTCAGACCGAAAAAGTTACTTAGCCAAGTACATGTTTTGAAAAAAATAAAGAGTATGCCAAGTACAAAGTAATACACTTCATTATCTATTTTTTAACCTTGTAAACTCAGATAAATAAAATAGATTACTTACCGCCTTGTATTTGAGTGAGGCCAAAAAACTATGCTACTTTCATGTATTTATACGGACACACTTACATAAAACTAGCATGGTTTCTTGTCAGTTCCTTTGTTTATATACCCTCACATAATCACTTTTAAAAATGGCTTAATTTGTTTGTTAGGAATGATAGATCTACCTACTTTATTTCTGAGCTTGTAAATGTGCATATGTGTACCTTGTGTAGGGTAAAAGGAGAAATAAAAAGAGGCATTCAAACTTTTATTTACTTTATTATCTATTTTCCAATTGTAAAAGGGAACCAGTCACTCTATCACTCCGTGTCACTACTTCACTACTGATCTCAGCCATTTACACAATATAAAGAAACATCAACCAAAATAAGGTTAAAATTCACAAATACACATTTAATGTTGATTAAAACTATCTTAGAATTAAGTGGTTCGGACGTGCCGAGAGATTTTGAAAGGACATTGAACGTAAACATAACTCATTGCATTCGCGGCAACCCCATCATATATTAGTGATGGGGGTCATATGGCAATCGAATGAGCTTCCGAATAGAGATGATATCGAATATAGACATTAACAGGCCATCTCTACAAGTGAACCCATTGGATTAAATAAGTCTAGGCGCGCTCGAACCCAGTAACCTAATACTAGCTCATCCACGGACATAGCGACAGTTCGGCCACAAGATACACCATGAAAAAATACAGTTCGGCGTAAAAAAGCACCTAAAATTAATCAGTGAAAGATTAGACTGATTCAAAACTAATTTACACTGCAAGTAATAAAATGTGGTTCGTGAAACACTGTTAAGCTAAGAAGATCACAAACACTGGTGATACTCCATTGAACATTCAGATTGTATTATATTGCACAAGTTAAAGTATATCGATTCACTAAGATATTATGACAATAACAAAACAAAGTAGCGAAACAATTTGATTACGAGCTTTTCAACTACATTTGATTAATTTTAATACATTTATAAAGATATTGAGATTTGATATACGAAATATTCTTGCACTTACGCAAGTTTTGCCATCTGCAAAGCTCGTCAAAGAATAATTTTGATAAATTTTCACTTTCCGAACAATTTTTGACAAAATTTTGCGTCCAAAATACGATATTGCCCCAAAACGCTGCAATCCTGTGCATTTATTTACACATCTTAATAGTACACTTAATCAAACCCTAATCAAATAGTTAATTCTGCGATAGTGTCAAACTGCGAAAATACTATTACATCTTAACTTCACATTAAAAAAATAATATTAATCCGTAACCCTTCGAAACCAATTAACAATAATTTCTTTAACTTATTTTTACATACAGATGCCAATTCAATTTGGAAAAGTATTATCGAAACATAACACACCGTTACCACATATGTTTTTGTCGAGAAGAAAGTAGTAATGAAAAAATATAAATCCCATCTGCATAAATAGTCAAATAAATGAATGTCACCTTTGTACAAGTTAGTATAGTATAGTCGATGCTTACATAACGTATATACGTACTCAACACTTGACTGGTGAGAATAATAGAATCGGCTCGCGTGTTGACGGCGTATACAAAACAAACATGGTCCCGACGCGGTACTTAATACAACCAATGAGGGGGGGGAAATCACTAAAACAAACTGCGAATTTACTTGATACTTTCGAAACGCATCGCCACACGAGCCCGTCAAACAAAACATAAACAAAAAAATAAAAGGAATCGTGCGCGACGCACACCACATAAAACAGACACAGTGTAAATAAAACGCTCCTACAAATCCTTCCTCGGGTTATCCTTATACTATAGGGAATTATTCCTACAACATAAAATTACATAGATTCGTACCGCGTCCTATATTAAATAGCAGATTTCATTATAGTGAAATGGTACGGGTCCGCCGCACAGTGGGGACGCGGTGACGGCAATTAATCTAAATTTTAAGTTGTGTAGCTTACTGACTATGTGTTTGCGGCCGAGAGGTCACTGCTCACGATGATATGAGCTGGAATAGAAGTAACACGTTAGAAATGCAATGACCGTGACGATTTAAACCAAGTCTTATGAAGGTACGGAATATTTCTCCCCATAAAGTACTCTTTGTTCGTAGTCAGTTTAAAAAAGGGATGGAGCCAAAATTTACTATATTCTGAACATTCATAAACTTAGCAAAATCTGTAACATTCAATGCAAACCAATTTATTAAACCTTATGATAGTAGCTGCATATGTACCGAAAGAATTATCACATACACATTATAAAAACAGATCTTAAGAATAAGAGGATGATTAGGGCATTAGGTACAATGTTTCAAAACTTAGTATTCAAAAGGTAATAAAAACAAGAAAAATCCATAATTTATGAGTAATACTCAACAGTGTAACACTGTACCATTTGACGTTGCAGTCAAGTCCCCCTTCATATCGGTTCTTAATAACTGCCTACAAAATGTAGACGATTGAATAGATTGACGATTTGTCAAGCCCTCCCATTCATCAATATTTGTTTTAATAATATTCAATAGATATAGGTTATAAAATGTCTATGAAAACGTATATAAATGAAATAAAGTACACAATTAAATTAAAAACGAAACATTGCATGCAAAAAAAATAAACAAAACAAAATGGCTACCTTGTAAAGAAAAGCAGGCTTTAATCCATTCCACTTCACTTCAGATATTTATTTTTCATAATATATTATTATTGTAATAATATATAACTATGTCCTTTTTATAAACTATAGGTATGCTATGTAGACATCTACACTCCTCTCTTAACTCCTAATATCTTAAATACACTGCAACAAAGGAAAAAAGAAAACAAATGTAAAATAATAAAACACTAAGACATTGTTTAAGCACAAACATGCAAAAAGTTCTAAGTTTCAAAGTTAAGTTTAAAAGTTTGATGAAATTAAATACAGAAGATGGTATAAGAATATATGTATCAAAAAATAATTCAGGAGATGCTATAACCATATTTATATCACATCATGTGAATGGAAACACATGATCATTATAAGTACAACTTGATCCAATAAAGAATCAGATCAAATACAAAATCAGATAGAGCGATACAAAAATAAAACTGCCATCTTTGATTGCCAATCTCTATCTCTATTAGGTCAAGTTATACCTGCTAACTATCGGAAACTACATCTAAATAATCTGTGAGGTAAATAATATAGAATTAGCCTATGAAGTCGTCCATCTAAAACCAATAGGTGATAATATAGGTAATATTGAATGGTCAGATATACATATCTCGACTAGTTAATTTCTTCTCTTTTTTGTCTTCTCTAATAAAATTTCTCATCTTTAATCAATCCCAGATAAGAGTCTTACCTAAAGTTAGCCTCAGTGGCTACCCCTGAGAACTATGTTTTAACACCTTGGAAAAAGATGCCTTCCTTACCACAACAATATATATTTTTTCGTATACATATCTTACCCCTACATACTAGACCACAGCACCAATGACCAGAGCTGTTTTAACCGGAAATAAGTGTGGTGGTGCCATCGAAATCTATCCACAAATATTTCCACCACCTTCAATAAAGTCATAGTAATAACAAAACGGACAATATTCACTTACCGACTTGACTGTAGCCTTGATGAAGTCCTTCTTGTGCGCAAGGTCGAAGTCCGGGTAGTGGCTGTAGACCTGCTTGCAGACAGTCTTCATCGTGATCTGCTCCAGGTTCGCACCCTCGAGGATCTGCTTCACGTACTTCTTGATCTCTTCGTCCTGGTTTGTGAATGAAATTGATATAGAGTTTTTTTCCACCTTGCAATTTATTCATCTTGTCATTTATGAACTTAGTTTGTTAAAGATACTTTGTTATAATACACAGTTATAAATAGGGTAAGTCAAAACAGTTGTGTACAATTTTATCCTTTCTTGTTTGACCTATGTATCCTAGCTTTCATTTGACAGTATTGACAGGTATTTAATAGGCGAGCTATTTGATGATTGAAAACAAAAAATAATAAATATTTAAGATCTGAGAGTTTGATAGTTAATAAAGTTACTTTAGTTTACTTTTCTGTTAAAAAGGAACTAAAATAAAGTTCTTCATCATCTGTCATCCACCTCACTGCCCTCCTTGTCCTCTTCCTTGCTGCCCTCCCCGGACACCTCCCCCGAGGCCACCTTTTTGTACAGTAAGCAAACAGTACTCACAGTGGGCGGCCGCTTGGCCTTCTTGTCTGCGGGTCCGTCAGACTCCTCTCCGCTCTCGTCCTCCTCGCTACCCTCCTCATCCTCCTCCTCGCTGCCCTCCCCGGACTCCTCCTCCGAGGACGCTTTCTTGCCCTTCTTGGCCGGCCTGCCTACCGGCTTGCCGGCGGCCTTCTTCTTAGCTATTGTAAAATATATAATTTTAAAACAGAGTTTGTTACGTTTTAATAACAATCAAAACATTTTACTTGAAATGGATTCTTTACAGATTTAACATTGATAAAATTGAAATTTTGACAATAACAATGTTTCGTTTATTGCAAAGATTAGATTTATTTATAAACAATGAAACATGTAGAGCTTAAGATAAGTCAGAGAATATTTTTTTGTCCTTCAAGTAATCATACAATACACGGGGAAATTTTCTTTTAATTTAGAGAGATTATTTATTAACCTTTGTGCTTGCGCAGTCTGTAGTCTTCACATTTTTATAACAACTCCAGCAATAATTCAGTACGCATAAGAGTAGATGTGACTTGAAATTATAAATATAAATATTAGATAATACTGACCTGGCGGCGTTGGTGGTTTCCGCTTGACTGGCGTTGCCTTGGCGGCGGCGTTCTTGGCCACTGGGCCCTTGCGGCCCTTGGCCACCGCTGGGGGCCGCCCGCGCTTCGCTTTAGGCTCCTGTGTGTCAAACATATGTGTATAGTTTTATGTATGAAAATTTCGTTCTGAGCAGAAATTGCACCACTAACCAAAGGGCAGTCATTATCTGGGGTCTTTTAGCAGAAAGAGGTGTAGGCAATAGTACACCGCGTTGGATAAGTGCGAATTGGTAACATTTCACACACCTTTAAGAACTTTTTTTAAACTCTCAGACGTATTGTAGGCTTACTTGTAATGTTTTCTTATACCACTTTAGCATCAATTGACACTTATAATTAATTTATAATACCCACATAACTCTGAAAAAGTTTTTTGAACCACAACCTAACCCCATCTCACTAAGAAGAAACCCGTAACCAACAGTGTGTAAATGAAAACATGAATCATACCACAAATAAGACATAAATACTACAATAATATATTAAAATAATAAAACTTACGTCAGACTCCTCTCCTTCGCTGCCAGACTCTCCCTCGCTTTCGCTCTCCGACTTGTCGCTTTCCTCGTCGCTATCAGACTTGGCTTTTCTACCGCGACCCTTTGATGCGGCCTGCCAATAACATGTTGAATTGAAAACTAATGCCCTTTAAATGTATGCGTATACAATATTATAATATGTACTCGCTAACAATTCGCGAATAACTTAACTATAAAATGGCGAGGCAAACTCTTTTCGTATATATTAGTGTTGTAACGAATATTCGTATTCACATTCAAGAATATTAGCATGATTTTTGAAGCATGATTCGCATGAAGGTATAATTAGAAAGTCAAATTTTTCATCATTATCCTGTATTCTACGATAATCAATGTACTCAGTTTGGAATAGGAGAAGTAGACGTATTATCCCAAGTACACTAACCGCGGAGACTTTCCTCTTCTTCTCCTTCAGTACATACCGCCTACGTATAATAATTCTAATTACCACCTCCCCCACAACCCCAGTGGCGGAGAGTTACTATACCCTTCTGACGCGCAGTGGGTCCCGGGTTCGATTCCCGGCTAGACAGACATCTGAATGATAAGTTTCTGGGTGTTTGTGTATTCGTCTTTGTGTGTCCATTGCACCCACGATACAGGAGAAAATCCTACTGTGGGGCTATGTGTTTTCTACACACTTTTTTAAAAGTCGCCCGTCCGTCTTTTTTTAAAGATGGTCCTTTAAAAACCTTTTGAGCATCAATAAAATTCACTACCACTTTGCAAAGTGTTTCGTTCTAGATAAGAAGAAATAAAAGAAACTCCGTAATACAGTTTAAAAAAAGTTTCATGTGAAATGTTAACTTATGTTAATGGACCATGTGGAGCTGAGCTGAAGCCACATCAGATAACTTGGTTTACACGTTAGGTTTTTCCTAAGGAAAAAAATCTATACAAATAAATAAAATTGAAGTGTCTGTTTGTTTCCAAAATAATAACTTTTTACTCAATGCATATGAAAGATACATATATGCATTCATACATGATACCTATAACAAAAATGCTATTTTTTTTATCAGTCTGTCTGCTTGTTTGGCTGAGGAAATCTTCTAAACGGCTGGACGGATTTTGACGGGACTATCACTGGAAGATAGCTAAAGGTCTAAGGCGTAAATAAGCTACTTTATATAAAAAAATCATTATCTCTCGCGGGAAATCGGGACTTTAGTTAAAACATGTATTCCTTTATACTTTTAATCGCGGAGATCAGCTAGTACGATAATATATCTAGATATTTATTCGTCTAAAGCTTAAATAAAGCATAATATAATCAGCTAATTCCAACGGCCTGTTGATGCTGGCAATGTTAATTAGCTCACGGCTAAATTAGGTCTAATACTAGGTGGTGGAAGAGCAGAACCTTTGTAGTTCGACTCTGCCTGCAACGCCTACCTGTGACCGAACTCAAGTACGATTCTAATTATAGTTTAGTTGATTATAGATGACTGAAGGTGGCAGTGACTACGTACTATCAGAAGAACTGTATGATCGTTGGCTACATTCATATTAAAAAGGTAACCAAATTCATTTTGGATAAGATTATTGTCTCATTGCTGGGTTTTCTCTCGAGAAATAAAAATGCCAAAGTCGTTCACGATGATAAAGTACAGGCAACAAAGCAGTGATTGCCTAATAGTTCTAACTCGGCCTCTCAATCGGGGGTCTGAGGATCAAATCTCAAGCACATACTTCTGATTTTTCGAAGTTAAGTGCTTATTTGAAAGTAATTGTCATTTGCCTAACAGTGAAGAAAAACATCACAAAAAAAGTCTGCACACCTAAGAGTTATATAAAAAAAATGTGTATAAAAGATATCAAAGGTGTGTGACGTCTACTAATTCGCACTTGGCTAATGGGGCGGACTATATCCTCAATCAATTTTACTTTGAGAGGAATAACAGACAAAGAAGTACAAACTGATAGACGTTATACAATTTTGAGAACATTAAGATGTCCCAGATATCTTTAACCATATCCGAGATATAGTTACCTATGTTTAGATACTCACTATATTGTCCTACTCTACAACGCCATTACCCCTCCTAGATTTACTGGGGTAAGATATTAGTTGGGCTCACATTTTCAGGAACTATAAATCGCAGGCAGACTATTACGGCTTCCTACAGGAAGTAAGGGGATTCTTCCAGACAATGTATTCAGATAAGCTTATTACTTACTAGATAAAATACATTTCGGTTACAGAATATTCTTTGTAATAATCTTTTTCTTGGTTTATATGTATCGTTATTTAGGAGAGAATGTGTATTTAAGGTTTAGGGATATTTTACTGTTTTGGGCCTTTTTATACCACATAAAAATAATTTCATTTCCTTGAATAAGAAAAATAAAAATAAATGAAGTAAAAATAAATAAAATAAAAATATTTATCATCATTACATAGTCTAAAACATAGTCGCTTTCTCTGTCCCCATATCCCTACCCTATGTCTGTCCCTATGTCCCTATATCTCTACGCGACCGATTTAGTTACGATGAAACCATCCACATCGTTCGTAGAACAGACAACCGATGGGGTAGAAGGGTCCTCGAATGGAGACCACGTCTGGGAACAAAGAGTACGGGTCACCCCCCGACCAGGTGGACTGATGACCTAAAGAAGACGGCGAGAAACCGCTGGATTCAGACGGCTCAGAACAGGGCGGAGTGGCGTAAATTAGAGGAGGCCTATGTTCAGCAGTGATAGATAGATATCCCTATGTATGCTTAAACCTTTAAAACTACGCAACGTATGTTGATGCGGTTTTTTTAATAGATAGAGTGATTGAAAAGGAAGGTTTATATGCAATTAAACGCGTGCGAAGCCGCGGGCAAAAGCTAGTTTCGTGTAAATAACACTGTGCTTATTAAGTAAACTCGTGAAATTATATTAAGCTTTATTGAAAATGTAGTTAAATTTTATCAAAAATAAATTCCAAATCTGATCTCATTTATTTACAAGTAATTCAAATATAATTATTTCAAAAAAGAACCTAAGACCATACGGTCGTACACCTTTTTTTGTTTTTTTTTTGTTGACGAGGGAGAAACCTTCAAAAGGTACCCGACGCCTCGGGAGCGACGCCGGGTTATGTGGAATTCTTACCGCACTAAAACTCCCCCGGTGGTGGCCACCTCAGCGCTTAATAAGAGGACTCCAGGTACTCCAAAGGAACCTTCCACTGGAGTCCTCCGGCGCCATGCACCAACGGGCCCAATCCCAGGCGAGCACATTGCTCGCCGCACCATCTGGTGCACGACGGTGTACGGCCGTTCTTCCCGGGGTCACTGGCTGGACGGTTTGAGCTCCCACTCGAGCCGCCCGCAACCCCAGAAGTCCCCTTTTAGTCGCCTCTTACGACAGGCAGGGGATACCGCAGCCCTATTCTGGTCCCGGGACTACAGGGACAACATGTACACCTACCTAACTAAAAACCTATACAAGTTTCAATGCTACTGTTCAAAACCGTAATTTTGAAAACAAAAGATAAAATAAATAATCAGTGTTGATATAAGTATAAAGTTTATTATAATGTTGACCTTTCTCATTAAAGGGGACACCCGTGTCCCACAATGGACAGTGAGGGTTTAATGACGAATCCCTTGCCTCACAATGGACAAGGGAAGGGTTGATGCATAAAGTATTATATCAATAGATTAACTAACAGATACCTATCTATACAAATAAATAAAATTGAAGTGTCTGTTTGTGATTTCAAAATAACATTTTTTTACTCAGTGCATATGA
>DWPV01007739.1:0-10500 GCA_018251915.1 Urbanus proteus proteus
CGCGATCTTCTTTAAGTCATTAGTCCTGGTCAGGGGGCGACCTGTACTCATTTTGCCCAGACGTGGTCTCCATTCGAGGACTCTTCTACCCCATCGGTTGTCTGTCCTATGAACGATGTGGCCTGCCCATTGCCACTTCAGTTTTTAGCTTAGATAGGGCTTAGCGAAAGTTTTTTTATAATATTGATGTAGCAAACGGGCAAGCAATCACTTGATGGTAAGTAGCAACTGTCGCCCATGGACTCTTGTCTGTGTCTTTGTCATGACAAATCTGTGATCCAGCGTAGATAAAAAATAATCCTACTTGAGGTCGGCCACATATACGTTTCTACCCCTGAAAGTCAGAGAAACAGAATCATTAGAATTATAAATTCTTCAAACTAAAACACAGCAGTGCTTAACACGACTGTTATAAGGCAGAAATAAGTCAAATAAGTGGTGGTGTCGCCGAACTACAAAGGCTGTCTGTCTGTCATCTTTAAACCTAAAAACTGAGAGTAAATTCAAATTCGAAGTACCTTTTCTCAAATAGGTTTACTAACAAAAGTCTATAGAAATGATGGTAACTAAACGCCTTAAATAACAATTCCCCGCACCTTTATAGAATTGCAAGCGATACTTATTTCAGCGACTGCTCAAATCCCATTGACGTCGCACGTCCATATAATCGGATTATTTGTAATAGATCGGCATCACTTTTCACACATTTGCCCTAAACATTCATTATTATACATCACAAACTTATTTTTACGTAACTTATATCCCTATTCATATTGAAATAAGAGTTAGTTTCGGATAAATCGTGTTGTGGTTAAATTGTAATTCGTAATGTAAAATGTACGGACAATTGATATTGATACAAATAACCGATTTCTGGCAAATTCTGGTTGATTGACGTATGCGGTGCTGCCATCTGTGTGCAGTTAATAGTATTATTCTTAGTTCTTAACTACTGAATTTAATATAAAGTACCTACTTTATGTTGTTTTTTACATGTATACCGGGCTATTTTAGGAACTAGCAAGCTACGATACTTGTCACAGAAATGACTGAGGAACGAACTCTACAAATTACACTCCTAGTTATGTGTGTATTAAAAATAAATAATTAAATAACCACTAATTGGTAAAGTTAATCATATGATAGGTATACACACGACTAAATTACCTATACTTTTTTCTATGGTCTAAAGACCTACGCAAAATCTTGGAGGTATAAAAATTCTAGTAAATAATTCCTATCCTTAATTTATCAGCAAAATTGACTATTAGGTACCTCATATACCATCTTGGAGATTGCATGTTGGACTTCTAGTATAATTTTATGACAAAAGATGTTAAAAATAACAGATAGAATACCCTCCTTAATTTAGCAAAGATAAAACAAAAGGGCTAAACACAATAACATGTAAGGAAACTAAATACTTGTGTCCGGCCCGTGGCCTGACCCTTGCCTCTTACGGCCAACTAATTGCCCTCTGAGGGCTCCGTGAGGAATTACCTCCCTCGCTGTTGATTTAACGCGAATTACGAGTATATTTCATGTGACTAACAGGAGTTTTAGCTAAATAGTTTTGCCAAAAATTTATTGAAAAGGCTAGAAAGTTGCATTTTTCAATCTGTTGTTGCCCCACTGCTGGGCATGGGTCATTTTAAAACTATGTATTTTATCAAGTAAAAGACGCTTTCTACAGTCATAGCCTCACAGTAGGATTTTCTCCTGTGTCGTGCCATAGACACACAAAGACAAACACATAAATACCCAGACCCAGAACAGAAATCTAAACTCATTATTCGCATGTCTGGGAATTGAACCCGGTACCTACCGCGCATCAGGCCGGTATCTACGGTAACCGCTCCGATACGCGAGTGTATATAGTAGGTATATGTTTTTTCAAATTTTTATGCCCTATATTTCACTTCCATCCATCAGCCTTTTGAGGTCCACTGCTGGACATAGGCCTCCCCTAAGAGGCGCCATTCCAACCTGTCCTGTGCCTTCTGAATCCAGCGGTTTCCCGCTGTCTTCTTTAGGTCATCAGTCCAATATGGCAGTAAAAATATACTGCCATATTTCACTTAATATTTTCTATTCTAATAATCTATTAACCAAAGCGATAATATTAATTATCTACAATGTTTACATCTAAAACTTGGTTGCGACTGGATTTAAATAACGCTAAATTGAGCCATAAATAAGGATATGATGATGGATGTTAAAATTTAACAAGCTGTCGTTTAGCGATGCTGTCCCTCAAGGAGGGGTTGGCGGAGATGAGCGATTTGATAACATTTTCCAAATTATTTGTTTAACCTAAGAAATGTATAATATAATTGGTTGCCGAATATTTTTATTGATACGTCTTTATTAACGAGGTGGTCGTGAGATTAATGAGCTATTGAGTTAAAAATCATTAATTTAACTACTTACTAAAACACTTGTAACGAAACACTTAAATTTCTGAACGGTATTTTTTTTTAAATATGTGAACAAAAATTTTTCGCATATTTTTTTTTTATTTCGTTCGGGAATTTTAAGCGCTGTTGCTTCCGTGTTAAAATGATAAAATCTTCCTTTTTCTAGGTATTCCAATTTAGTATTCAGGGGATAGAAACCGTGACCAACCTCTACAGATATCTATGGAAGGCAGTAGCTGTTGCCAATCAGGTAGACTTCATGCTCATTACACTTCTAAGAAGCAAATCCTAAATGAATAGGTACATACAACTATCCTCTCAAGTGTCTCGGAGCACGGGAGCAGGTTGGAAGTAATCAACAATTTAAAATTGGGGCTAATCCCGCGCTGCGCCGTAATCGCCGCGATCACTCTTCGAGTCGCGCGGAGTAAGGCTGTGTTCACATGTCTCACAGGTTGGTTTTTTTTAATTAGTGTATGCTGCTGCCTGTCTGGTTACAAGTGTTGAAGCAAACGAGTAATAAGTGGTCACTGTATATCTATAATCAACCCTAGATAATATTTGAGCCTCATCTAAATAAATCTTATCTAAATACAAGCAGATACGTTAGCCTGAAATCGGTATTTTCTTATAACGGCAATATTAAGCACTGCTTTGTTCTGGCTTCAAGGGTGTGGTCAGGGAGACATACTTATCCAAGACATTCCAACTTAGTCTTCAGAGGTAGCAACGCATATGTGGCCAACCTCAGGTAAGACTGCTCTTATCTGGGGTTGATTAGAAATGTCCATGAACAGCAGTAGCCACTTACCTACCATCAGGTGGATTGCATGATTGTTTGCTACTCCAGTGTTATAAAAAAATGACAATGAACAGTTTTGTGACAAGGAATATACATTTTATTAACAAGTTCAATATAGGTACGTACTTACTATATACGCTATGATCTTAACTTACTTTCAAATTTGTTATAAATCACATAGCGCGCCTAAAATATTTATTAATGAAAAAGGACACTAAATTAAACAATAAATTAATATATGACATGACAAAACTGCGAGAACTCAAGCCAAGTGTTATTAAAATAAAAACAAAATAAGTCCACTGTGAACGCGCCCTCCAAGGTGTTTGTTTTTCACTGAAACTGTACAGGACAAATTGACGCGTCACTCAGAGCCCATCCCCCTCGCACGCATACATCATCATATCTCCGTCCCACTCGCTCTAAATAACGAATAACAAACATAATCCGGATTACATCGCGAATCATTTGTAGGCGGAATGTAGCTCTGATAATTGATTGCTTTCTATCAAATATCCTTAGTCCTAAGATGCAAATATTTAAAGAATTTGTTGCTGAAATATCAACAGCATAGGGGAATTGTCTTGCGATTTTTTTTGTAGATGTGTATCTACTCGCAAAATATAACTAGAATATCTGACTACTAATTATATTTTAAAAATAGGTAAGTAATATCTATACAAACAAATAAATATTTGTGAGAAATGTCTGTTTGTGATTTCCAAATAACTTTTTTTACTCAATGCATAATGTATGAAAGTATACACGACACCTATAACGAAAATGCAATTAAAAATGTATTATCTGTCTGTTTAATCTTCTAAACGGCTTCACCGATTTTAACGGGACTTTCACTGAAAGATAGCTGAAGGTCTAAGGCGTAACATTGACTAATTTAATTTTGAAAAAAAGCATTAGCGCACGCTCCACGCGCAAACGGCTGCCGTCGTGGGAGTGTGAGATTTAGAAATGTATCGCTTTTTATACTTTTTTAACGCGGGTGAAACCGCGTTAAGGTTCAGCTAGTTCTTAATAAATAGGTAGGTAAATACTTATTTTACTTCGAGTATTAAAATATATTTAATATTTAATTTTATAAATAAATACATAGATACCTACTCTACGAGAAGGTATATAATAATACCTTATACTTATTATAGGTGCTTAATCTATAATCTCGTTTATAAATATGTATTATTATAAAAACAGTTATTTTGAAAATTTTAATCAATTATATGTTTTGTACCTACTAGGGTTTTCATATTCTCGTAAAACTTTTGAATAAAGTTCAATAGAACAGTTTTCCTTTGCCAATTTCATTTTTCGCTAAATAGATATCAATCCGGAAATCCGTATGTATTATCTTTTATTAATCATCACTGTCATGAATATTTATTTTTAAAGCATTATATTTTTACAACGTTGGTGGATTTTGGTTAGTAACGACATCTCTACAATTTCATTTGAACTTTTATAAGTGTCGTGTATACTGTCCGTTTATTCTTGCGACCGAATTCTTTTTTCTCTCCACCTAGCGGATATTTTAGAAAGCTTTAAGTTACATAACGTTATAAGTAGTTCGATAAATTGTGGCTAGATGTCGCTACTTCCCCTACCTACTTAGCTTGTCTCTGCATAAAAGTTAAACGGTAATTCAAAAGATGGCGCTGTTTTCAACTCACTATTACTATAGGTTTCCTTCGCGGTTAACTGCCGTAATATTTTAAATTATTGTTTTATATCCATGTATATATTTTCATTGTGTATCGTAATCGTGTCGTGTTAATGTCTCGTAGTAAAGCACGAGCTTTCAGAATGAAGCGGTTAACGTGATAAATCGACTATGCTGATCAGAGTTGCATACATACGCCACATTATGGAGAATGATGACATTATGAAGAGAGAGTTCTCTCACATATTTTTATATTAACTATCCTTTTAAGAATGGCAGATGGCGATTGTCACTAACCAACCAATCCACATTGGAGCAACGTGATGGAAATATAATCCAAGTCTCTTCGTTACGGAAAAATACATTTCTCTAACTCTAGGATATAAAACTTGCAATCATAGGAAATTCTTTGACAATATCTCATAAACGAAAATAAAATTCCAGTTTCAATTATTTAAAAAACTTTAATATCTACTGATCAATTTCCCTATGGTCTCTGAACAAACTATTTATTCGTTTTGACAAATATTTCACACTGTAGATACATAATAATATAGCAGCTGGTTTAGGTTCCCTACAGCGAGGGTACAGAATGATGCAAAATTAATCAAGTACTTATTACTATAATACAGTTTATTATTGCACAGAGTCCAAAAAATACAATATTTAGCAGCTACAGAAGTAATTGACCGAGATTAATTTACTTTTTGTATGTTTCAATCATTAATTTAATTTTCATCGTGTTAAAATAAAAATATTCTGACATAAGTAATAAGTAGGAGTGATGTTACTGCCCGGAACTGTTAATGTACCTACATTTGTTATGTTTGATTCACAATTTTCAAATTTCAAATACAATGCTTAAAATATGATTAACTTATAAAACATTTTTGTTTCAAATTTACTAGTTACAATTGTTTTGTAGCGCCGTTATAACTTAACAATACTTGTGTTGGAAATAAAGTAATACCTATTCCATAATATTCCAAAGGAAACTGATGTTTGCCGGAAATAAATATTTTAAAATACTTTAAAGTAAGGTTTAACCAAGAATTAACGAAGATATTTTCATAATCCATTTCTGCGCATTTGTTTCAGTATTGTTAAATAATTTCTTTATTACAAGAAATTTTATCATTTATGTAAGTAGGTACCTAGACTTCTTAAACATAATAAATATTGTTATTTTCGTAGCACTTTTTGTTAAGAAGATACTACTGGCGCCATCTCTATTGGGGTGTCGTTATAATGTCTTCTACGGACTCTACCGATTTTATTATGATGTTATCTATATTTTTGATCGTACCGTACAAATTTAATTTCATATAAAAGTATACATATTATGTACACATTTTTGTTCTTCATGTAGCTGCTACTTAAGGCTTAGAAATATATACAAAAGTGAAAATAATTGGCACATGTTCCAAAGGCATTAAGGTAGTCTTAATACTAGGTTTTTAGCGTATAAAAAGCACATAGCAACTGCAAAAACAATGAGATACAACAGTCGCTTAAGTAAAAATAGGAGCATTTGTTAGTTGAAAATAAAAAAAATAATCTTACATACTTGAGTATAATTTGTACGGGGTTAGGCACCTATGTCACCCTTTTGCATCTTTTACACGGATATGTACAGTTCTCCACTGAGATAAGGGTTATAGTTGCATGTACTATTTGCACATATGATGCCCATCGTATACATAATCTTCACACAAACTCAAAATTATTCTACTTATTACTAATATACTTGCTGTGTGACCTCTGCTTAATGTTTTAAAACAAAAATAATGATAACAAATAAGGTATTACAAATGTTTATTACAAGATCGAAAAGGTAGTTTTTAACAAATTGCTGATTCATAATAATACTTATTCTAGATTTAGGAACTATTTAACCAATGATATTATAGACTTAATATTTTTATTAATACAATGTAAAATCAGAAATACATACATACATAAAAATAACAAAAGCGCAAATAAACTTTTTATTTACTTAGGTATAGTTTGTACATCTTAAGAAGATATTAATGAATGATGGCAATTATACAATTTAAATATCTGAAGAGACTAAATCTGGGTTTACGTATATTTTGCATCATGGCAGCTACAAGATAAACAATTCGAGGTGTTAAGTGGAATATGATATGGTGGTTGGTTCGACAGTCTTAGCACACCTTCTACACATAGGTAGGTATATCATTCTTAAACCCTCAATACGATGTCGCCTAGTGGTACCTCGCGATACGTAAAGTAAAGTAAATATGTCGTGTCGTGGAAACCCACGATGTTCAACGTAAAAAATCACGATATCGTGAAGATTTTTCTATCTTGAAATTTAAATATACGACAAAAAATGCGTTCCAATTCAGTGGGTACCACTCTTTAACCACCACTAACACAATAGTATGAGCAATACAGGTATAAGTGTACTTATCTGCCACTAGAACTAAATCAAACCAAATTAGCCAGAGGTCACACAACAGCCTTATTCTAATTCAGTATACATTCACATTTCGACATCCCTACTCAGCGATGAGTAGTTCAATTCCTTCACTTCCTCTGGACTGAAACTCTTCACTGACACCTTCCCCGCTTCACCCAGCTCTGTACTAGAAAGCTTATTCGTTATCTTAGTTATCGAGATCCTACTTTCAATATCTGCGTCACAGATAGATTCTAGAACTACCCCCTTTTCAACTCTCCGCGGTTTCGGTATTACTGCTACATTCTTTGTACTTCTTAGTTTCTCGCTTAGTAGCTTGTTACAGTTCTTTTTAGACATGTCGAGCGCTAGCGGATCCTCTTTCAACTCTTCTTTCTTCTCTTCAGTCGGCTTGTTCTGCTGTTTCATTTCGGCTACTTCTGCGTTCGTCACGTTGTCCTTCTTTTTCCATTTCGTTCTTCTGTTCTGGAACCAGATTTTGACCTGGAAGTAAAAAATAAGAAACTTTAAATATTGTATTTTAAATAAAAAATATTACTTGAAAAATTAATTGTATTTTATAAAATACATTGAACTTTATGCCAGATTTACATATTGCATTTTCATCTGTTATTATTTTAAACCAATACAACAGATTCACATTTATAAGGCAAAGGAGAAAAAGGCACGATAATTGTGTCTTCGGAGGCATAAAAAAATATTAGAATACCGTGTTGTTTTGAGGGAGAAACACACGAGATATTAAAAAGTTCTGTTCAGGAGTAGCAACGCATCTGTGACATACCACATGTAGGACTGTGTTCTTATCTGGGATTGATTACAGATGTCCATGGGCGGTAGTGGCCATATATATAAAAAGACAATTTAACTTTGGGTATATTAAAATACTCAATCTACATAATATGAAATCACATTAAATTTCGCTCACAATCAATCATGTACATAGAACCCGCTAATGCAACATTTATGTTATTAAACCACTATTAGTTCCGGCGTATGTCTGTATGTGTGTATATTATGTATGTACATAATTGTGTTTGTTTATTTGCATATGTAAGTGCTAATATGTTAGTAATTATTGACAATAACGTGATAAACTAGAGACGATTAAATTGCGATCATTTTAGGGCTGCAATCCAATAAAATCCAATGTATCCCACTGCTGGGGTTGGGAAACAGCCAGCATGCTATATACTCTACTTCTACCGAACTCTTCTACTGTAAAGTACAACTACTTTACACAACTACTTTGGGAAGGAAGATGAAAGTCATGTTTTCAATATTTCTATTGACCGAATTTATTCCTCTTTTGTCTGTGGCATGATGGCATATGGTACTCAAACTACTCAACATTATAAATGGACAGAATTCTAGAAAATAAAATTAAATATATAATGTGCAAATATAAGCAATTCAAGAGCATTTTTCATTTATTCTTAAAAAATACCTGTAATCTGAAGATATGTATTTACTATATTAAAATAATTATCTTGTATTATTACATCCATTTTATTAATACATGGACCATATATATTTCTCCATTATTTTGCGAGTATGTCTACGAATAATGTCTGTTTTGATGTGTGCTCGTTCAGCTAATTGCAACCTGATCGATGCCAGCCTCGGGGAGAATAGGGTTGGGATGCTATTAAACAGTTTCGACGAAAACATTGTATGTAATTTCATCGATCATAACACAGACGTTAATGCAATATTGTTTATCGCTAGTAAAGGTTTATTTTTATTATGGTAGATACTCTTACATCAAATCGAACAAAAACGGAGTGTACTTGTGTATTACTTCAATTAACACAAGTGTATTGTTACGGCTTCCTTTCATTTATGTGCGTATCAAATTAATTATCACTTGCTTTAACGGTGAAAGAAAACATCGTGGGGAAACTGCACATCTAAAGTTCTTAAAAGTTCTCAAAGGTATGTGAAGTCTACTTGCACTTGACCAGCGCGGTGGACTAAGCCCTAGATCCTTCTCACTGAGAGGAGACCCGTGCCCAGCGTGCCCGTGGGACATTAATGGGTTGACGACCTATATTTTTGAAGGTATTTCCTTCAATCGATTTGTTTTCTATATGTTACACGTCATACTCGAAAACTGACACTCTCACACAATTAAATTAAAAGCGTTTTCGTGTCCCCTTGTTTTGCAATTGGATAATTGGGAACATACAGGTATATTGATTTCATGTAGGGTCCACTAGCGAGGCATGCCCATCCATTAATTTCTTATGAATCCACCTAATTTGGATAGGAATGGTTTGACCGTGAGGGTCCGTTCACACAGACCGGCTCGGAGAGACTCCTCTTAATGTTTCCCAAAAAGCGCGGTCAAGCATTCTTAATGACAAAAGAAGTGCATATGAAAAAAATAAATCTTAATACAATTACTTAAAAGTCTGTTTCCAACGTGATAAATATCTGCTCTCCTCTCTAAGCGGGTCTGTGTGAACGGACCTTAACATGGTGTTTCATAACTTGTATCAGACGCTACTTGCTATCTTCTGGGTTTAAAATAAAAAAATCCAGATTTTACTATTTAAGTATTTTTTTATAAAATGTTTTAACCGTCGAAAACGTATCACTGTATCAATGAAGTGACAATAAAATTAGAAAATTGATAGAATCAGTACCGTACGATCGGCCATCGCCAAAGTGTTTCATAATCTCTCCCCTGAAGAGTGACATCTTCTCCGTACTTCTTTGCTGCTTAGATCTTTAAAGAGCTAGACATTCCGTTAGTACTAATTGCTTAATCGCATCATACTCGTATAACCTCATAAAGTTGTAGTTAAGTACCTATAAATGTTTAAGCGAGCGTCTATAAACCGTTATGAAATTTTGCACACACACTGCCAAGGGTTTGGAAAAGGTCATAGAGTACCTTTTATCCCGAAGAAAGTATTACTCCTGAGAGATATAAAAATAAATTTTATACCTACAACCTACGCACTTTTATACCTACGGCTTCTTGCTTTGAATAAATAGCATTTGAAATATACCTGAAGTATACAATCCTACATTAACGCGAGCGAAGCCGCATGTAAAACTAGTCATTTATAAAGCCGTTTAACATTATATTAACTAAATGTGCTACTAATGTCGTAATTAGCTACAAATAGATCCAAAAATCAATAAAGCAAGACAG
>DWPV01007740.1:0-10500 GCA_018251915.1 Urbanus proteus proteus
CTTTCCGCTGTCTGTCCCTATGTATGCTTAGATCTTTAAAACTACGCAACGGATTTTGATGCGGTTTTTTTAATAGAAGAGAATTTCAAGAGGAAGGTTTATATGTAAGTGAATGTGGGAGAAATTGCGGGCAAAAGTTAGTTTAACATAAAATACTTCAAATGGGGGGGAATAATTACTATTAGAATATATCTACAGCTGAGTAAAATTGAAAAATCTGAGATAAGGAAGATCAAGACGGAACTTGTAATAATCCTGTCAGAAAATAAATCCAAAGTAGCCGCCTACGAGCTTAATTGTACTGTAATTACAATAATTAGTATAACAACTTTATTTGCATGTCTTCACGTGTGTAAAGACGTAACCTATTATATAAATTAAAATAATAATGATACTATTATGGCGTCTCCCAAACGATATGTTATTAAGCTGTCATTTGCACAAACATACCTTACATATTTTGTATATGTATTGGTTCACAATACGTCCACTATACTACACCTCCCTTATGTATGAGACCCAATACTTTATAGAGATCAAGCTATATTCTCGATATTGAATAAATCAAAGGTTTCCTTAAACCTTCCAAAACCTTTCTTAAACCTTCCAAAACTTCCTTAAACCTTCCGAAACCTTCGTAAACCTTCCAAAACCTTCCTTAAACAATGCCTTATCATTAAGAAAAAGATTTTTCAAATCTCATTTGTACTTACAAAAGTTACATAAGTACGTACAAAAGTTAAATAAATAAGAAATAAAAAAAAACAACCAATATCTTCATAATACATGCTAGTTAAAAGCCGCGGCTGCGTATGCGTAGATTATAATTAACATTGCACACTTGCTATATCAGGGCAGGTCGCCAATTATACATATAAACCTTTCTCTTGAATCAATCTATCTATTGATGAAAATCACATTAAAATCCGTCGCTTAGTTTACAAGATATACGCGTACAGACGACAGGAAGACTTTTTTTATAATATGTAGAGATTATTAGAGATATTTGGTATGTTAATTTTGTTATTTCGTCGTAAGAGTGAATGCATGATATTTTATGTGACGTCGGTACCAGGTTTGATGTTTTGTCTTCTTCCTGTTAATTATTCAAGATTTATGCACAGTTTGAACTGTGTTGAGTTGAATGTCAAAATTAATTATTGTATTGTATCAGAAACAGGTAATGTTTAGATTTTAGATGATCTATCCTCGAATGTTTTGTGAGATGCGATTGTGTTTAGTCATTATTAGTATTAATTTGAAAGGGGTAAAACTATTCGTGGTTCGACTTCGAAGGTACCTCTGTCACACCTATTTCTGCCTAATAACAGCAGGGTTCAGCGGTGTTTTTAAATCTGAGATATGTGGTAGGAATATACTTATCCAAGACATTGGAACATAGCCCTCAGGAGTAGCTATGCATTTTAGCGAAAAAAGTACAAAATCAACTAATATTTCGTCTTTCTTAAAACTCAAAGTGAAAGTCAAAATGAAAAAAAATATTCAAAGTAATTTTTTACAAGAATTCTTTCTGTACACGACAAAAAGCACATTATACGCCAAAATTTTCATCTAAATCCCCGCTAAGTCATCATTTTTTGCTATTTTACCACGGAACCCAAAAAAATAGGTTATGTATATATTTCTAATCAGCGCATAACGTCTGAACAGTAGCTACTTAAAGTTCCTAGGAAGTTAACTGGCGTAACGTTCCGGTTTAGAATAGATTACTCAGTCAGGTCTTGTAACAGTTATTCAATACCTTGGACCTTAGGATAGATAAAGTTATCTATACAAATAAATAAAATTGAAGTGTCTGTTTGTGATTTTAAAGTAACAATTTTTTACTTAATGCATATGAAAGTATACACGATACTTATAATAAAAATGCAATTAAAAAGATTTTTGGCTGTCTGTCTGTTTGGCTGAGCTAATCTTCTAAACGGCTGGACCGATATTGACGGTACTTTCACTGGAAGATAGCTGAAATTCTAAGGCATAACATAGGCTAGTCGCGAAAAAACGGGATGACATTTATGTTTAAATATGTACCTATTCTTTTTCACTTTTTAAACGCGGTTGAAACCGCGGGGATCAGCTAGTAAGTATCTATAATGATAGCAGACAATAGAGCAAAGGAATACGTATCTATGAAGACAGCAAACAATAGA
Source organism: Urbanus proteus proteus (assembly GCA_018251915.1). Lineage (NCBI taxonomy): Eukaryota > Metazoa > Arthropoda > Insecta > Lepidoptera > Hesperiidae > Urbanus > Urbanus proteus. The sequence continues at coordinate 2,172 of DWPV01007740.1, forward strand.
GTGTTGTGATGGCAAATGAAAAAACAGCTTTTTGGATGTTTTTGGATTCCGTACACAAAGGGGTGAAAAAGGAAAATCCTATCTCAAACCGCCGTTGTTTTCCTGTTAATGTAATAATCCAAGTGTATATCACACTCGGATTTTTATAAAGTGTTTATTGCAAAATCTCGCTATTTTAACACTTCATAAAAAAAGAATAACAATAAATAAATCGGCGCTCTTCTTGTAAGACCGGTATTATGGCTTTTGGTGTATTTATTAAACTATAACATTTAATACTACGCGCTATCTACTCATATCTACGTCCGTAGCAATTGTATTAGTCTATAAAATAAGCTGCGCGAGTTATCTACATATTTCTAACTAGCTGATCCCCGCGGTTTCACCCGCGTTAAAAAGTAAAAGGTATATTTAGACATAAAGCTACTTGGCTCTCCCACTATGGCGGTCGCGTGGAACGCGCGCTAATGCTTTTTTTCAAAAATTATACCATATATAAAAACTATATATATTATTAATTACGCCTTACACCTTCAGCTATCCTCCAGTGAAAGTCCCATCAAAATCTGCCCAGTTGTTTAGAAGATTACCTCAGACAGACAAAAAAATCCAATTGCATTTAAGTTATAAATAACCTGTATACTTTAATATGAATTTACTAAAAAAAATATTTTGAAATAACAAACAGACACTTCAATTTTATTTATATGTATAGACTACCATCATCTAAGGTAAGTAGCACAGCCACGCCACTTTCAGTTTCAACTAATGCTACTTTCATTTTAACTCACGTAACATGATGTCATAGCAATGTAGTAATTAAACTATGGGAATTGGGATTTTATATTATTATGATTTTAGTAAGTGCAATTAAAGCATTGTTTGAATATACAAACGGTTTGAAAATGATGCTAAATGAGCACTTAAAAAGCGATTTCTACATTCATTTTGAATGCTGAGTAAATAACTTTGTGCACTCAAAGCAGTATAATCTGTATGTACACGGAAAAATCAAGTTATGTCATACATACCTACATACAGTCTACATACATATATACACATTGGTCACAGTTATTTGATTGTTTGTCTTGTAATCTGATTTGAGATTTGGTAGAGTTAGACAAATTTGGTGACTGCGCCACTACATGAGTCGCACGTCGAATTCTGAAGTCCAAGGTTCGAATCCCGATCCTCTATTTTGAAGTGATATCAGTAGAATCAGTTTGAAGTTTTTTCAAAAATTAAAGTACCCTGTGTTACGCCTTAGACCTTCAGCTATATTTTAGTGAAAGTCCCGTCAAAATCAGTCCAGATGTAGAAGATTACTTCAGACAGACAGACAAAAATATTTAAGGGCATATTAATTATATGTATCGTGTATACTTTCATATCATCCAGTAAAAGTGATATTTTGAAATCATGAACAGACACTTCAATTTTATTTATTTGTATAGATGGAACTCTTTTGCCTACATAACTAACTGTATCATAGACTTTAGTCTTCTACTGAGTTGTTCTAATATAAATGACACATTAACAATGGAGGCTGTGTTACAAGACGCATTAGTTATTCCGTGCCAGATACATAAATAAATATATTATTTGCGACCTACTACTCTATGGTCTAGTAAGTGTTGAGTTGAATATATGAGATGTTTATTACATCGAAATTAAGTAGCATACGAGCATACTGATGGTAAGTGGCGACTGCCGCCCATGGACGTCTGTAATCAATGCAAATAGGATCACAGTCCTACCTGAGGTCAACCAAGATGCATTGTTACCGATGAGGATTAAGCTGAAATGTATCGTATAAATAGGTATATCTTCTTTATCATACCCTTCAAACTAGAACATAGCAGCGTTTAACATTGTTATTATATAAAAATAGATGTGGCGTTGGTTCCGCCGGAGTCGAATCACAAAAGGCTCTACTACCTTTTAAGCCTTTTTAATAACTGTGTTAAGAAGCTACTACCACTTATACACGGTCAGACTAACCCCGAATAAGATTAGAATCATATCCAAGGTCGATCATAAATATTTACCTACCCCTGAGGACTAAATTGGAAAGCCTGGGATAACTATATCTTCCATACCACCCCCTTCAAACAAGAACACAGTAGCGCTTACTACTGTTATTAAGTAGAAATAGGTGTGGTGGTGATGCCTCTAGAATCAAACCACGTAGGGGTTAACCACCTTTAAAATATACTGTATTAACTTTCGGCTATCAAAATCCAATCGAATATATCCAATTAACAACAACAATACATCCATCGCAATGCCCCGGATCCGTATACAAGTGATATTTAGGCACCGGAAACAAAGCCTTCGACGATCATGCATTGACATTTACATAACCACTTTCTATTGTTTATGTTGTTGTAAAGCCCCATGTGCACCATCCGAGCTGTCAATCATGTTCAGTAAAAATATTTTGAACTTGCTGCTATTTGCAACGTCGCATGTGCAGACTATAATACGATATAACACAAATTTAAAAAAAAGTTAAGAACCTTTTCTGGTTCGTCGGCGGCACCACCGCTTCACCTATTTCTCCCTTATAAAGTTTTAAAACAGCTGTGTCGAGGCGTTCCAACGTAGTCCTCTGGGGTAGTAACGCGTTTGTGATTTGTGATCTTATCTGGGATTGATTATTTATAGATGTTCATGGGTATGAATGACAATTCACCATGGCTTACATTCATTCTTACAAAAAAGATTGCTACAGACATTAAATACCTACATTTTCTACACTCCCCAAAAGTTGGATTTTCTCCTGTGTCGTGCACAAAGATGAATACACAAACACCCAGACCCAGAATGAAAATCTACATTCATCATTCAGAAATCTGTCTGGACGGGAATCGAACCCGGGACCCACTGCGCGTTAGACCGGTATGGTATCTGCTCCGCCACACAGGTCATCAATTATTTATTTAACTGGGAATTTAACAATATTCTTAATTTTTATGTGCTATATTATATCATGTTTAAAATCACGGATGATGTATAAGGTCTACATATACGCGTTACAATTTGTTACGTATGTAATGCGATGATCACGCATGATATATAAAATAATAAGATTAAGATAAAACCGTTTATTCTCTCAAGCGGATATGGATAAAATGTTACTAGTAGTACTAGTACTTTGACATTTCGTAGGGCCTATGACTTAACACTTTTGATTAACTTTGTATGATGAGACATTCTAGGTAGTGAAAGATTGCTTAGTAGAAACTCTTGGTTTGAAATCGGGGGTCCTAGGTTGAAATCGGTCGGTTCCGTCTGAGGTTCAAAATGGGGAGGTATTTTCGTAGTTATAACCATATGTGTTGTTGATTGCGGCTATCCACTATTCTTTGATGGCTTTCAAAAATTCTATATTTAAAGATTGTATTTACCTAGTTTTAAAACTAAGAGAACACGCTCTATTCTTATCATGATTTCATAATCAGATCGTTTTTACCAATTCTATTGAACTCATCACACACATAATATGAGCCAAAACTCAAGAGATTTATACTATTATTAATTATTTATAAAAGGCCATCGTCTTCACCATAAGATCTTTAAGAAATCATATTTTTGTATTGTCATCAAAACTCCATAAATATGTACATAAAACGTTACATTTGATACAAATATAAGCTGGTGAAAATTATCTTCCAAGGTAATAATTGCATCGCTAGATACTTACAAGAGTTTATATAAAAAGTGTAAAAAAATGAAATCCAAAGCCATACCTACATATATATTATGTTTAGATACATGATTAGTAATTTGAAACCAACCGGTGGCGATGTGGCAACGAGAACTGAATCGTGTTTTCCGTTGTTGCGTGTCGCTACATACTTCCAAGCGTTTCCTCACGACGTTTTCTTCAGTGCGTGACTGTCGTGTAGCCAAAAATCTATACTAATAAAAATTGGAGCTATGTAGTTTTTATTAAGCTGTAATGGTTTTTAGTAAAAGTACTGATTGTGAACAGGTAGAAATTCGGCCTCTCTTTCAGGGAGTCCGGAGTTTAAATCCTTGACTCTATAGGTATCTGTTCGTATCTTCTGATTTTTCAAAGTTATATATGTAGTAAAATTAGGTATTTACTCTCTTATTTGTTTATAGTAATGACTGGTTTCACGGTCAAGGGTAACATCTCAAGGAACGTACACGTCTGAGAGAAACTTCAACCAGTAACGATGTGGCAACGAGAACTAAATCATGTTTTCCGTTGTTGCGTGTCGCTACATACTTCCAATCGTTTCCTCGCGATGTTTTCTTCAGTAGTGACTGTCGTCTAGCCAAAAATCTATATTAATAAAAATTTGCTATGTAATTTTAATTCGGAACAGAGATTGCTCAATGGTGAAATCGGACTCTCTTTCGGGAGTCCGAAGTTAAAATCGTAGGTTCTAGTGGCTCTATATCGTATAATTATACTTATATAATTCCATTTATTACTGCTTTGTCGGTAAAGGAAAATATGAATGAAACCTGCACATTTTAGACAATTTTAAAAAAGTTCTCTAAAAGTGTGTGACATCTACAAAACTGCACTACGCCAATCCTTCTCATATAGATGAGAAAAGATATAATAAAATTTCTAAGTTCATAATATTACGCCTGAACGAATCAGATATCACTTATGATAAAACAATTTTATTTTTCCTGCAGTATATCTAAAAACGATATAATGATCGCAATAATAGCATAGATCATGTACGATTGAATTTTTTCGGTATTAAAGTAACGGATATTTACATAACATATTACATGGTAGCTGAGAAATACGCTCGTTTGTATGTTAATGCTGTGTTCCATGCAAAAAAAATAGTTTGTTGTTCTCAGACAATGACCCAAGAAACAATGCCTGAATCATGTATAAGGAACAATGAAAGGAACTCCAACTATTAAATCAAGTCTAAACTATTAAATCAAATTCATACGACAAATTAAAAAAAAACTAATGTTATCTATGATATGGTAAGTAAAAATGAGGTCAATCACGCTCATATTAAACTTGTTAGTTTCGTAAATATGTACTTAATGATATAATAAAAGGGCAATTTAATACTTAATTTAATAATATCAAATAATTCGATAGATGAGCGAATTTTCCCACAAGTGGATTGCGAAATAAACCGGTGCGTTTCTGGAGCAAGGTCGGGCGCAAGATGGCCGTCAAACAACATGGAGGCACATCGAATGTCAGATGCTTTCGCGCCAAAATTGTTGTCAGATTTAGCGTATTTTTTCAATTAAAATGTAAATCGCATTCCAGTCCACTTTGCAATACGTCGCAATAAATGAAAAAACAAACATTGCAATAAAATAATACTTGACAACTATTTTAGTTTTAGGTTTTAATAACTTAATAATGATACAATGTGATTTTAATTTAAAATAACAAATCATCATTTTTGTAAAAAAATGGAATTAGAGTTATTTGCAAGTTTAGCTAAGTTGGCTTTCCGATACCTATTGTTAAAATCGCTAAATAAGGGATATTGGCAAATATTACCCAGGCTGATATAAAAGTAAGAGTTGGTTTTGTAGATGTTTTCGTAAGTTTTGTAATATTACAAGGTCGGTTGATCGCTGCGGGCAACGGACGTTCAAATTACAGAGTTCGTGTGAAAAAACCTCAAGTGTTTGCAATTCTGCGCCGTCGGAAACAAATCGAATAGGTTGGTCTGTTAGGAAATATATATTCTGCATCTGACTATGTTTGTGGGACTTATCTGTAAATCTAGACTTTAGCTTATTTAAATAAATAGCGAAGACGCATGAAGATCATCTTTTAGGTCACTGTCGCGTATTGACAGTTGCAACATGAGCGTTAAATTGACGGATAATTGAGTAGTATGAAATTTTGCTCATAACGTGTTCCTTATTTACCATAGACAAGATTTAAAAAAATGGTTCCCGTTAAGGAGTCTAAATACCGTACGTAAAACTTGCAACAATCTAAACACTAAATGTTTACCAATTGTAATAATTGATAATTAGATATTAATAAAATAATCACTTGCATTAACGGCGAATGAAAACATGGTGAGGAAACCTGCATACCTGAGAGTTCCTAAAGGTTCTCAAATGTGTATAAAGTCTACCAATTCGCACTTGGCCAGCGCGGTGGACTAAGGCCTAAATCCCTCTCACAGAGAGGGGAGACCCGTGTTCAGCAGTGGGACGATAATGTGTTGACGACGATGCAATACCCATTAGGTAGACGTATATTTGCAATATTTCCATAGTATTTTACAATAAACATATACCTATCTGTATAAATATTTAAGTTTAACGCACTTTTACGTAATAGATTTTAAGTAGGTATTCGTATCAGGAAGGAATCATCTTGTCTAACCTGTCTAGCATTTCAAACTGATAATTTCATGTTAGCCAATTTTATAAGGCATATAAATCTTGTTAATTAATTTGTTCGATGTTTCTTGTTTTAATTTAGTTATTTTGTGAAACAGTATTAAAAAGAAACGTATTCTCAGTTTTAAATTACATGGGTTTTACATTATGGGATAGGTAATTTTTATTTTGTCCAAATTCTTAAAGTTAAAGTTAAAAATATATAAAAGTATCCCTACTGTTAATTTATAGTTATCTTTTATATCGTTTATGTCATATCATATCGTGTATATATCATAGTATTTTAGCCGTCGAATATCTTAGTTTATCTGTTATCTTAAATACAAAAGATCTGTAGAACTCAATCCTGCACGCATTATATTATGATGATGACTCTACTGGAATAAAATTTCTTATAATTTATGATTGATTAAATTTCTTCGCTAAAGTCATATCTGATTTCCTAATTTTAAATTATTGCTTTTTGTATATTTATTATAATAATCATAATAATTATTTTTGTCGATGACTACATTATATACGGTTTCTTGAGAAATTGTTTGACATTTCCAAGAAATAATAGTTTGCGTCATATTTTAGTGCAATCTGGTATTTAACCAACGTAATGTTAGCTAACTCCTAGCTTTTAGTGCATTGCATCAATGTATATAAGCAATAGAATTGCGAGGTTTATGTAAACAATTTTCACAAAGAATACTTTGCTAATGTACGGTACCGTATTACCATACTAGAAGTGTAAAGGTTGTTGCAGATTACCAAGTGTTAAATATCTGTAACCACCTCTATATAATAGTTAAAAGTATTAGAGAGTATAATATCTGTATTAACTATTATATCCGCAAGGTTTATTATCTAACTACTAATTAAGAATAGGAAAGGGTAAAACATTGTTGTTTGTTATCACTTCATTTTCTTGTAAAACGTATTTTTTATGGATTTGTCGTTGACATTAATTGTTAAGAGCTATTAAGAGGAAGTAAAAAATCTTAAAGCACAGTTAAAGCAGTATTAAATAGACCACACATTAGAATACGCATTGTTCACGTCCTGAATTAATTCGATTTAATTACTAATCAACATTTGTTTCTCTTTAATCATGCTTTAGCTCTTATTTCAGAATGGCTTTGAAATTGATTCAAGCCACGTTTTTATCAAAGGTGTGTCCAGTCCAGGATCGGATACAACGACTCGAAATGTGCCATATCACGAACAATTGTTCTGGAGTTGCACAAACATTCTAAAGCTCAGTATTGTTCATGGTGACCATAGAACTAATGTGGGGTAGAAATGCCATATGGGTAGAACAAGATTTTTATATAAGAGTTTTATTTCTACCTTTCTTATTCCACTGCTGGGCATATGTCTCGTCTCACAACTAGGGGAGTGTTGACCTTACTTTACCGTGCCGTTCCAATGTTTGTAAAGGGGGGACGGATTAGTGGCTAAGTTTTCAAACCACCCATTAGACTGTACGTAACTAAACGACAAGATTTAATGATTGCTAACCAATGATAACAACCGGAACGTGCGGTTTAACGTATCCTCCGAAGCACGGAAACACGCGTGAAATTTTCACTCATCCAACTTTGTACATCGGTTGAGATCTACACAAGCCGCGGGGCTATGTGCTTCATTATCTCTGTCATAGTCACTTAGAGAAACACTGGTTTAAACCATTACCTGCCCACCTAAGTCACCTGCAAATTGCTAGACGTAATATTCCTCAACAACACATAACACATACTCGTATGTTTCCTTTTTTTATGGTTTGGAAGTAGCAAACGAGCAAGCAGTTCACCTGATTGTAAATGATCACTGCCGCTCGTGGACACCTGTAATCAACCCCAGACATCATCAATCAAATCAAATTCAAGATCAAATTCCTGTCTAAGGATGACCACAGATGCGTTGCTGCCCCTGAGGACTAAGTAGGAACGCC
>DWPV01007741.1:0-10499 GCA_018251915.1 Urbanus proteus proteus
TCGGCCCATTAGCTCAGTTGGTTAGAGCGTCGTGCTAATAACGCGAAGGTCGCGGGTTCGATCCCCTCATGGGCCATGTAAAAGATCTTTTTTATTTGCTTTTTTTTTCAATATTCACGCTATTATGAGTAAAGGTAATAATTTTAGTCACTTAGATAAAACTGTGAACTCTCTAAGATATAACATACTCATAAATCGGCTAGCGCATGTAAAGCGCAAATCAATAATATTTAAAAAAACGTTTTATTTATTATACTACGCCTATATCTCCGGTATTTATTTATGATATTTGTCGTGTAGCTATTTATGTCCCCAATGGCAAACAATGGGCACCACACTTTTACCACAAGCAAAGGTTTTATTGTCAAACTTTAAAACCTCCGAAAAAGTTCAACAATTACTTTTTTTAATATAATGAAGTATGGACATATTGCCCATGGACAACTGTAATCAACTTCATATAGAGTCCTATGTCTGAATTTCATTAAATTAAATTCCAACTAAGTTACCTTCTGAGCACTAATATGGTCGCCTCATCGTCGCAACCAAACCCTTCAAACGAGACACTAGCGCTATTTCACTCACGCTACAAATAGGTGTGACGTTGGTACCTTCTCAGACAAACCATACTCTATACCTGACAAAATTCACTTATAGCTTTCATACATAGACCAAACCATACCTCCTTATTAACAGCAACATCCCACACGCTAATGTGCCCCTTCTGAGTGCCGACGGCGACTAGGTGGCCACGCTCGCTCCACGCGACCGACGTTACCGCGTTCCCCTCCGACGACAAGTCGCATAGTCGCGTCACCTGAGAAACACATTTTATTTTAGTGTTACGTTCAAATAATTAAAAATAAAAAGTTAAAAACACCCCCATCAAGATATATCTTATGATCTTTAAACAGCTGGACAGATCTTTAATAATAGCTAACACTCGGTCAAGTCGATCGTCGCCTATTGTCGTCATCTGTCGTCAGTGAACGTCGCCGCTTGTCGTCAGAAAACGAAGACCGACCACGGTCGTCAACTGCAGTCGACAAGAGTCGGTCGAGTATTAGCTATAGAGATATCATACTAGAGTAGAGGAGCCAGCTAATATGTGTCCATCGAAAAGAAAGAGAAAACAAATAAGGTTACCTAATAAAGTGATTAGACAAAAATTAGTATGGGTTTCTCAAGTTCCCTCTTTCACAATTTGTTGGACAGGCCCGCCTATGGCTCCCTCTATGGAATTAGCTTCCTAACTTTTAAAAGCGCCATCGCATAGAGAGTAGAGGTTTTAACATGTTTTAATATACTTTTTTATTAAATGGTTTTAGACAAACGGAATTTAATACAATATTATACTATCATCTTTTACATTCAGGTGCTTAATTTCGTCACTAACGGTATAGACCCATTAGCTCAGTTGGTTAGAGCATCGTGCTGATGGCGCGAAGGTCGGGGGTTCGATCCCCTCATGGGTCGCTGGGAATATCGAAGATTTCTACTTTTTTATTCTTAACATATATTAGTATTATTATTCCCTGCTTTTTAGCTTTAATATTCTTTTCTTTTTGTGTTTTATAACTACAATTTTATCCTTTAAATAGGATTATATTGTTCTAGTTTACGGGCTTATTTGATAGGGTATTATTTATCAAAGTGGTTATACTTTATCGTAAGGTTTATTTGTATGGGAGTTAGTTGTAATTCCAATTTAGTAAAAAAAAACCCAGACATCTGGAACCGAAAGTTGCTTTCTTTTTATTTTGCTGTGTAATTTCACAGGCTGTTTCCCAGTTTAAGTTGTACTATATTCACTGGAAATGTCCTACAGGCCCAAATCATTGTTTTTGTTTATAATACAATTTATTCGTTATAAGTAATTCTCAACGAAATTAGAAAATATAGTAGTCGCTACCAGCTAGAGAAGTGAAAATAGATTAATAACGGGAGATAAAACCTCCAAATCAGGTCACGTCACTCAAGCAGCCATTGTGACGGGCGTTTACTTGGCGTAACGTATTGGCGTTGTTAATTTGGTAATTTGGAAACTGTATCGGTGGCATCTCCAAAATATTTTATACCGTACTAAACATTACACTCGACATACGCATATAAATAGACCTCCATTTACAAAATTTTATAAGATAGATTGAAATATTATAGATAGTATGCTGAAACGCAAGAATCGCTTCACGCTAGGAATAGGGGCGTAGCTAACCATTGATCCAGGGGGAGGTAATTGATTTATGAAAGGTTGAGTTTTGTATTGCTAGTGAAGCTACCTACGCCCTTTGGGGATGCCTAACTGTAGGAATCTCACGTGTAATATTATATTGAATCTCTAGCAAGATACATACATTTTACCCGGTGTGCACTCTAAGTAACACTCATGGCACCGGTACTACCACGGTCGAACGGTGAACACACGTTCTAACACAGTGGTTCTCAAACTTTTTTGGTAGCGGAGTTATTTTGAAAACCACGATTTTTGACGGAGCCCGAAGATAAACGAAAAAAATTACGCGTAATGTTAGTTATGGGTAATTAAGTTACAACGTAAGTGTAATAACAGAAAATTAATCTAATGGGTCTCGCGGAGCCCCCGTAAAGGCTTTGCGAAGCCCCAGGTCTCCGCGGAGCACACTTTGAGAATGCTTAAAAGCTTGATAGTCAATAGTCATTAAGTAGCCCTAAACCCTAAAGAGGTGCAAGAAAACATCATACAAAACCTGCACGCATAAAAATAGCTTCAAAGGCGTTTGATCTAACACATGGCCAGCGCGGTAGACTAGGGTCTAACACCTCTCTCATTCTGAGAGAAGACCCGTGCCAAACAGAGAGACTATAAGATTGACGAGTGTCTTCACTCACCTGACTAGTACAAGCGCTCCACAGATAAACACAGCAACCGAGGCCAACGCTGAGCACATTCTGAGCGGACCAGTCCACCAGGTTCAGGTAGAAGTCGTCCTGCAGCTCCGGCGCGTCGAGCACCTTGAACGGGATGCGGGATATCTTGCGGGTCGCCTTCCGGGGGGAGCGGAGCAGCTTCTGGGACTTCGCTGACACCGGTGACAGGCTGTAAGGTGACGGGTCTATGTTCTCCTGTAACAAGAAATTAATGTTTAGACTTAGACTTCGACGACATAAGATTTGATCATAGGGCTATTTCGAATTCAATCGGGATTCGAAAGAAAATACCTAAACAGAATCATTCATTAATGTAGTTTACAATGAAGAACATGTTTATGAGATCAATGTATGAGCAAATGAGACGTTCTCTACCGACGTATTTCTCACCACTTTTCTCATATTACATTTTTAACGAATTTAAAACAATGCCCTATAGACAAATATGTGCAATATCCAAAAAGCAGTATATTACACACAATATCTAGCTATGTCCGGTTCTTCTTTGACTTACAAGGATAAATAAAAAACGTTTTCGCTATATAAACAGTTCATTAAACTGTCCTTATAAAATAAAATTATGCATAAAAATTAAAACATTCCACATTTTAGTGCACAATAATTCCATACCATACCAGACAGATTTTATAGCTCTATTCATCACAACTCGCTCTGACGATTCACTAGTGAACGTGCAAGTATAAAAAATAAATTAAAATCATTTAAAATCTTTTAACTAATTTTCGATAGTTCGTCAGCGCTTATTAAACGGTGTAACGAACAAAAAACATTAGGTAGCCGTACGGCTTGTATCTGGACGATCTCATTACTGGTGGTACTATGGAACACATCAAGATACGATGACTAGAATAATGGACGCAGATTTCAGTGTAAAGGTATTCCCAAAAAATACACGACGACCGATCGACGTGCAGTGAAAAAAAACGCTATTACAGTTAACAAAAAAGTAGACGGAGGTGGTACGAACGGCGTTAAAGTAACAAATGATGCTGCACTCATTAGGCACGAAGGCTATAAAGAAGACAAACACCGGGATACAGAATTAGAGACTTTTGATGGTGCAAAAAATTCTGACAAATTGAATCAACTAATTTCAACGCTGCTCGCTAGTGGCGAACAATTGTTGAAGGCAAGCCATTAAAAATGTAAAAAACAGCACGTCTGCCAATCTCAGTACGAAAGATGTGAAACAAGACCTCTATAAATCAGAAGCGACGAAGCGTAGAATACATATGACCTGAGAAAAAGTTGTGTGCAGACTTTAATGATATACTCAAAATAAAGTTTGGTTTAAAATTGGTAGTTATGTAGCCAAAACGTTAAATTATGGACGGTTTATGGAGGTTCTCATGGCGAACACATAGAAACCTCCTGAAGCGGAACATAGGAGTCCTTGAAAGGTTCGGCTACCCACAGCCTTTTGTGCAAATCGCATAACAAAAACACATCTGAAAAAACGAAACGCAATAATCTAAGTAAGAATACCCAGAACACGTGATAGCGTCTCGATTTGTCAGCGATTTTTTTACGTGATGCTTTCAATTAATCATCAAACTAAAATTTCTATTGAGACTACTCTGATTGGTCTTATTGCGAAACTCAATAATACTATCTGATAATGGGTCTAGACCGGCTGCTAAATTAGATCGTATATTTATACGAAACCACAGGTGCGAGATTTGAAAATGCAACAGGAATCTCGTATAGAAACATGTGTTACAAAAAATGGTCATAAAAGTTATTTATACAGTCATAAAACGTGCATACGCTTAGTATATAGCCGTCTAAAAACATTAAAGTGACAATTCTAATGTGAATTTTCGCACTGTCAAATACGACGACAAATTCTAAGTAATTTGTTGCAAAAACTGCACATTTCACGTAAGACTGCTGCGATGTCACGTCCGTGAACCCGCTTTTATTGCGACTGCTAAGTAATCTAGATGTATAACACCTTCATAAAGCGATGCGAATTTCGTGGGACTAAACGTGGGCCGCCATTACCGTGAGTGTTATTTTAAGCGGATAATAACCCTTTTCGAGTTGAATAGAATTTTGAGACGTGGGTGAAAATATTGGAAGTCCGCACGAGATCGGAGTCGCGTTTAAAAGGGACTACATGAAGTGGACGTGTCCCGTCGAGTTCGGACACGTTTTACTGCAATTCAAATGGAAACAGAACTGGGTTGTGACGCCTACGTCAAAAACAAAAACATAAGAGGAGGCACACGCATAAACATGAGTGTTAAGCGCGCTCACAATAAATATCACTGATAAAAGAGGGATTTACATATAATACTACAAGATATCGCATCCTAAACCGTTATGTCGCCCCAAATTTAGGTTACCCAATCAATACTGCACAAAGGCTGAGGGCACGTGTTGAAAAAAAAGATTGTAAAACTTCAATCCAATTATTGACCCCTATGAATGAAGTCATTAAGTGGAGCATGTTAAATGAGATTGAAAGTGCATCAATGTATGCACGGTGATTAACTCGACAGAACTGCCACTTAAGGAGATATTGACTTAGCAAACGTCCCGCCCCCGTGTGGTCGTCGACACAGTGGCCTTGGTATGTGGACGAAAACGAATGCATATTATTATATTACGTAAGACGAGAATTGCCTGCAGGAAATTGCAACTGGTTTTGATGATGCGCAAGTAACTCCGTCAGCTGAGACACTCGTGGATAACCAGAGATTTCATGATGGAATTTTCAAGAGAAAAACAATTTTTACTTGCATTTCTCGTAAATAAAAGTCTAGACAGCTAATGCTGATACGATCTGAGCTGAGTACAGAGTACGTGAAATGAAATCAGTAATTGGGTAGTGCAGTAAAAGACGAGGCACGAGAGTTCAGTTTGTTTTATAAGAAGTATTAGAAAAACAAGTGATACGCATACAAAGCCTTCTAGCAAGACATCATTAATGTAATAAGTTAAGTAGTGCATGACTAAATAAGCCGGATTAAAATGAAGTTACTCACGTTGTACCAGTGTAAGCGTTCTCTAACAATTTAGTTCACTAATGCCACTTTGATTGGTCGAATTATGGTTTTTATGGTATTTTAAATGTGAATAGATTACGGACAAAATTGAAGACACGTCAAATTGTAATAAAGTTAAGTCGAAATTTTCTTAACACACTTGTTTTGTAAGAAGTTTAATAACGTGTTTAAAGAAACGTTACCTAAAATGTCCGTAGTTAGGAGGAACATTCCAGAAAATAGTACATGGTTGTAGTTCAAAATATAGAAAGCAAACATCGCGTGACGACCATCATTTCACAGATTTGCGGTTGTAGAGAGTACAGACTAGAGATGAAATTGCCCACTTCCTTTACAAACAATTGCTTTATTCGGTGTGAATAGACAAAGAGATTCACACAATAGAGAACACAATGATACAATTGTAGATCACAATAGAGCTCCGATCTAACACTAGTCTATAAAAGATATCCTGACACGCGGCCAATTGAAGTAAAATTATCCTTAGACTAGTCGGACTATAACGAATAATATATTCTAAAGCAATAAGATAAAGCTATTTTTACAGAAATAAAATAAAAAGTTAATAACAAGGGTATATGATACGCACACAAAATTAGTTATCAGATTGATTCATCTAAATCCTTTTTATACGTCATAATAATTCGCGGGCGTTAAAGTAAGACCGAAATAAGAGGAATTGCAAATGAAATAAACGAATATAAACGGAGACACACAAGTTCCATGAACGAAGTAATATACTAATAACATGTCATGACAGTGCCCGGAGAAAAAGGTAAAAGAAAAATTTCAAAATAACCCAAACCACAATGATGTAAGATGAATGAGCAATCAGATGAAGTTTATTAACCTCAGATAGCAGACGCATAAAAAGCTAGAAATCCACCAAGTAGTGACTAGATCTTAGATAACAGATTGATTGGTACTATAAATGAATGGCAGATTTTGTGACCTGTACAGTTCTGCAAGCGGGTCACGTTACAGCGGTGCAATAAAAAAATAAACTCCTGCACAAAACCCTCGTCCTCTCTTTCAGTTGTTTTAGTGCGAAATGAATACAAATGGCAAAAGACGGAACTTATTTGAATTTCAACACAAAGTTTACGACCATCTACACAATAAGGATTAATTCGTATCGCCTAGGTAAGAGGTATAATTCATCAGCGGTTGACGTCCTATTTATCAAAGTCTTTTCAATACGCTTGCAGAATTATTGGGTTACAATTTGATTTACGACATCGATTATAGTGCTAAAGGACACATTGCATTGCGTGACATAATGTAAATTTCTTTTACATTTACATTATATCGTGGTATAACGGCTCTAAGACGTATTCTTGTTTTCACATGACTCAAAGATTCATTTGATATGTTCACAATTCAACTTTTTATTTTAAAAATTGCTAAAAATGTTTGCTGTTATAACATACAAATTCAACTAATTCAAAATCGATGTCATGAAAACGGTTGCTAAACTAATTGACTCAACAACGTAAATACACGTAACCCTATCGGGCCTCGGTCGCAAAAAGCCTCTGCAAACAAGGACTTGTGTAAATAGTAGAAAAAAATTAAGGCCACGCTGATGGCTCTCGCAAAATTCTCTCGCATACCGGTAGATGTTGTTTCTGTAAACAAACCACCGAGTGAACACGGATGAGCACTTCTGACGACCGGTTCAATAGTTAACCAAGACACAGGAGCCACACTCGAAGATCTTAATGAAAAAATATTTGATTAGTATTTTTTGTACCTATATTTCATGCGATTTGAAGCGCTGTCAAATTTTAAATTTATCTAAATCCAATAATAAAGCACTTTACTGTTGTACTACATGAATGCCACGATCTTAAGTGTAACCGCTACATTTACTACATTAACTACGCTTGATTACCAAATACCTAAATCAAAATAGAGGACATACGTCTAGAATAGAAAATTATGGTACACCATTTCATAGCATTGCAGCGCAATGAGATCACATGTCGGGCGCAGGAAATGTGGGTGGTGTTAGCAACATTCAAACTCTATTATCAGATACATACGGGAGAGATGATTGTGATTCAAATGTTCAACCAACAACTTCTTTTTATTTTTTCTATGATTCGAACAACAATAGCAGCAAACGAACTCCTTAGATGCCTAAATATCAAAGGCCAAACTTAGGTACAGCCCGTACATAATGCTGAATACCTAAGCGAGAGCTAATAAAGGATTCCATTGTCATTATTGAGTGCCGAGGTGCGCGCTGTATCAGTCAACGACTCCGTCATATTTGGAAACAACACACACATATCAGATAACGATTAGGACATCTGCATAGTGATTAGCGAGTTGTAAATGTCAATCAGTGGACTTTCGATCATTGTTGCCGGTAAAAAATTCTATATAGGCACTTACACGTCAATAAATAACTTGGAACAATGAAGGTCACGATTGTACCTCGTTCAAACACCAGTAACCAGGTGGTAAAAAATAGTTTCGATATAATTAACGAGAAATGTCGACCGAGATGTCTCAGAAATTATAAGAGCACCCACACAATAGCTCCGGAGCGTGACTGTGCACCAATTCAGGGGACAATCTAAGACATGATCTAGATTGTAAAAACACTACGGCAGCACACCAAACTGTTCAAAAACAACTACAAAGAAATCGATTTCATACAGTCAGATAAAAAATTAGAAGAAAAAATGCAGCAATAGAAACTGACGTCGTAAAAGTTACGAATCATCCCCTGGCAATGACCGAAAGTCTAGACCTTTATATCCATCTGTTTAGGCGGTGAATGTCCCAGCCAAAAAACTTAAAGACATAGTTACCATTTGACGAACAAATATGAATTATCATCATTTGGAATAGTTTTTACCGTCGACCATTTTGAAGTATTACTGTGCAAATGCTTTAAGAGCTTTAATGTGTATGATGATTTAAAAATAATAGCTGGCTTCACATGTGCAGACTAATAGCTATTACTTTAGTTTCTATCACATTTCGCATTAATAGCTATTATAACATTGACGTGCTCAATGCCAATCTATATTATTTTATTGTTCCAACGATTATTGACTGGAATAAATTTCTCTGTGAGCATAAAATCCTTTCTCAGGGAATGGAGCAATCGATTACTCATACCGTGAATCAATTGGATTAGAGATACACTCGTATTTATTGTTTTGTGTACGGTGGTGATTTAAAATTTGCATTAAATGCCTATTCGGGCCACAACTACTTTTTGCATCGTTGCAAAAATACGTCACGGTGTACGCTTCGTGCGTTGAAAATTTCAATCACGGACACTTCCTAGCGTGATCCTGAGCTAATAAAAAATAGTCAGCAGCGGTGGTGATCGGATCGGACCAATGAACCCTAGGATCGCACGCATCATTGAAATGCGCGGGCGCAAAATTTGTAAATTGCAAAGCGTCTAGACTTTTATCCGTTCAAGGACTTGGAAGCAAAAAGCATTAGATGAGAGCGCGACGGTCCAATTCGACGCGCCTGAGCAAAGCCCAGCACGGTAAGCGCCTTTATATAATTGCAAACGATATCGACGCAGGCGCAATCGAACGTATAAATTTCTAGTAAAAGAGATCTTGTTGGCTGGCTGCGCAATCGCCTTAATACTACTACGAAAAAAACTTAATACTAACTCATTTTAAATATTAAATTTATGCATTTTGATTTGAGGATTACGAACTGTAGAAGCCTTGAGTTTTCAACCTCATTAGTCATGTTAAAAATATTAAGCACGTGTCACTATGTTTCGGTGTTGTCACAAAAAAGTGGTGGTTAATTATTTTAAAATTTTAAGTCGTAAAAGCTTAAAGTTATTACTCCTAGCACACTTTTACGACACATCTTCATCAAACATTGACATAAAGACGACGAGTCTTAAATCATATTCAATATTTATTTCGGCCGCTATTTTCCTTGCTGTTTTATACTGCAATTTGCAGGTTTCTTTTATTTTTAGTGTATCTTCCACGCCTAGATTACATCAATCTAATTGGCTATTGACAATGGTTTATCAGAATAAAAGATGCCGGATGCATTCGGGTTTTTCAAAGGCAATTATTTTGTAACAAAATTGAAAAGAAGAAATAAACTCAGCAACATCTCTAGCTCCACTGATTCGGGTGCATTGACTCCGGATCTACGAAGTGTACCTACTAAGTGCAACGTTATAAGAAAACACTTCGTAAAAGGACAACGATAACTAAACTTAATCAAAATTAGTAGCAGTAGTAAACTTTCGATAGCAAAGCTTATAATATTTTAAGTACCTATCTATGTATCTTCAAGTATACATTACATGTTTCATATGAATCATATAATACCGAATTTACTGTATCTACTAATACAGGTATTTACAATATTTCTGGTATTTACGATACCATAAAAGTTAATGTACAACAACTTCGCACTGTACTGGCCAAAGTAGAACTTTGCTTAAAGCTGTAAAATATAACACTTGTTAAGAGATTAAGGGCTAATTTTTCAATAGTCAGATAAACAGACAGATAAGGTTAATTCGACAGATAGCGAAAAAATCTGTTG
>DWPV01007742.1:0-10498 GCA_018251915.1 Urbanus proteus proteus
TTTCTTATGTTTTTAAAAACCTTAAAAAATAAGGGTAATTTTCATATATATTTCATATAGGGACGCAATCGTTTCGTTGTCAGGTACGATTTGGCCATCCTTCTTTGTAGGTATTTAAGTTATTTCATTATTATTATTGTTGTTCGTTCTAATTGTCGGCTTTAATGTACATAAAATGAATTAAAAATAAACATTAATTGGACCACTGCGTTAGTAACACTGTTTTGATATATTGGTTAGTTGATATCGAATAGGAACTTGTGGAGCTCTGAAGTACATTCTAATAACATTGTGGTCGTTTTGATCAGTTGCAGTGACCGCAATAAGTACTCACTAAAGTAACGGTTACCTAGTGTACCTGACAGTATATCAGAGGTAGTAAATATTGTAATCCTATAACCATTACAAATGCGGATGTAAGTTTGTTTGTAACGGCTTCACGCCTTAAATACTCAACCATTCTTTATGAAATATTGCATACACATTGCCAGGGACATAGAATACATTTTATCTAGAAAAATGTGCTACTATTTGTATGTACTGGCTGTTCTCCGCGGTTTCACCCGCGTTTAAAAAGTAAAAAGGAATATTTATTCAAACATACCTGAAATCCCGCTCTCAAGCAAGGGGGCCCGCATGCGCGTGGAGTGCGCGTTTAACCTATGTTACGTCTTAGACCTTCAGCTATCTTCCAGTGAAAGTCTCGTCAAAATCGGTATAGCCGTTTAAAAGATTTCTTCAGACAAACAGACAGATAAAGGTTTCTTGTATACTTTCATATGCATTTAGGAAAAAATGCTATTTTAAAATCACAAACAGACATTTCAATTTTATTTATTTGTATAGATAAGTATATGTAGCGGGGGATGAAATAATGACCTACCTACTTTTATACCTACGGTCCACATAGTAAATTGTACTAGGTAATAATTTTAGATTATAGGTCATTATGAAAAATTTTAAAATTAATTGAACTGAAATAAGTGATCATAACAATAAACTGCGGTTACTGCAATAGACTGAAACTGCATTAGTAATTAATTCCTTAATAATAGGAATTAGGTGTATAATTTAGTTGTTTGAAAACTATTTAATTTTGCTCTCAAATAACATTAGACCTTACTGCGTTTGAGTTCAGGTTGTAATTCATACTTAACTAATGAACAAACCATTGTTAATCAGGTTCGGAGAGGCTTTCGCTATTTCTATTTAATACATTTCATAATATCAATGTAAGTTGTGAATGGGAGAGAACAAAATATTTCGGCCTGAGGAAGTATGGTACCTATTCATATTCATCATATGATATGATATCATAATATTATTCATTTGCATAATATAATGTTACTATGAAGCTTGTTTATTTGAATGGGTGATTGAGATGTTTTAGTACAAGTAAAGTTTTTTTTTTAATTTGTTTTTAAAAGAAAAACTTATATTAAACAGCTTTTTCAAAGCCGGAAATGCACTAACACATCTTGTCTTGCAAATATTTAGTAATAGTGATTATTATTTTCCAATGTTATTTTATTTCATTATCAAGCCCGTGGGAATTACCGTTAGATTTTTTTTATGTTATGGAGGTTGCAAACAAGTATCGGCCCCCCTGATGGTAAGTGGCCACTGCCGCCCATGAACATTTGTGATCAACCCCAGATATGATCAGAGTTGAGGACTAAGTTTGAACTCCTCGAATAAGATATAACTAAAAAAGGCAGTTTCAAGATAGAGAGCAACGAAACCTGATCATCGCTTATCGCTAAATAGCCTATGGACCGACAGCCACATAAAACACAGTAACATTGCGACATTAATGGCGACTATATCTCGCTCGAGAGATATTATTATTCCCGCAAAACTGCCTGCTTCTACATATACGAGCATCGAAATGATTTAGTATACCTCGGTGTTAATTTGGTTCTGAGTATAGTTTATTTGGTGTACAGTGAACTTTTTATGTTAATGGTAGAATGGACAGCGAGAGCCTAATGGTTGACACTGGACCTCTCAATCGGGAGGTCCGAGGTTCAAAGCCCAGGCATGCACCTCTGATTCATGTGCGTATTAGAGACTAGCAGATCCACGCGGTTTCACCCGCGTTAAAAAAGTAAAAAGAAATACTTATCTAAACATAGGTAACATCCCGCGCTTCCTGGAAGGGGCCCGCATTCGCGTGGCGCGCGCGCTAATGCATTTTTCGAAAATTAAAGTAGCCTATGTTACGCCTTAGACCTTCAGCTATCTGCCAGACCTCTAATACTTTTTACATCCATAACCTCATACTAGGATTTTCTCCTGGTATTAATATCGGTTTTAATACCATGTTATAACACATCATGACGTATCGATACTATACCCGTATTCGATTTTCATGAGTGATTGTTTTGCATGTTCGCTTGCTATGAATATTCATTGGGCGCGTTTTGCACGTAGGATCAAAAATGTTCTGTATGTTAATGTCGCATTGTTAATAGTCCACACAAAAATTTTACGTATTACCATGTATTGGTTGTATAGACATGGTTGTCACGATTATGGATGTTGACAACAGGCGACCAATAATAATACAAGTTTCTTTGTGGTGAGAATACGATTACCGATTTCTATGTGTTGTTTTGGCTACAGCGGTTTCCATACTAATCGGCTCATATGCCCATTCTATCCCTTCTCTCTTTTCTGTGTTTTGTACACTCATAGACTCTCGCTATTTTCGGATTCTTTCCTGGTATTAACATCGGTTTTAATACCATGTTATAACACGTCATGACGTATCGATACTATACCCTTATCCGATTTTCATGAGTGATTGTTTTGCATGTTCGCTTGCTATGAATATTCATTGGGCGCGTTTGGCCCGTGTCCAGCTGTCGTTTGGTCGGCTTTCTGGTTTTAAGGCTAAGTTTTTATTTATTACCAGCTTCCTCGCTTGTGCACCCTCTATCATAGCGGATGTTGGTAAGGAATCGAGTCGACTACTATTTTACTATGAAGTAACGGGTATGGTTGGATCGGGAGGTAAAAACGCATTACTTATTTCTAACATGATGCAGTTAATGTTTCGAGTTACTTACATAATTAAAAAAATACTACTGGCTTTCTACACTCATAGCCCCACAGTAGGATTTTTCCTGTGTCGAGGGTGCCGTGGACACATAAGAATGGAAATCTAAACTCATCACTCAGATATCTGTCTGGCCGGAAATCGAACCCGGGACCCACTGCGCGCCAGATCGGTAACCACTCCGCCACGCGGGTTATAGATCGTTGAGTGGTATGACGAGAAAATCTTAATTAGGTAATTCGTGTGTAATTTAAATCAAGTAGTAGTTTTATTCTTAGAAGTTGGATACTGAAGTCCGTTGGCGGCCGTGATATCTCACTACCAGCATTCTAGTTAGTTCTTTACAGAAATATATTCGTAATAATTCAAAACTGCCCTCACTATTTTGAAGATAATCTCATATCGCTTGACATTTTACAACCATAGGGTAACTTCTCGGGTGTGATATCAGATACTGAAACCCCATCTATTTTCAGCCACGATCTTAGATATGCTTAGGGTAAAAAGTTTCGTGAAATCTATTTAAGGAAAACTCTTTAAAAATTTATTACGCGTACCAGGCATAATATTTCCTTATTCTTTCGACCATTTAAAAATTATTATTCTATTTGTTACTGCTAATATATTTTAATTACCATTGACGATGCCATGCAACCACTTATTTATTTAAAATGCATTTCTTTCCAATAGGTAACAAGCTGACTTGCGACTGCCGTCTCTCCTGGCTCCACAAACTCCGGAACGAAACGAGAAGCAAGCGAGTACGGGCTTCCCTCGACAGACTCAGTTGCATCATGGATACTAAACTCAAATCTTATTTGGGTAATGTCAAAGTTCAGAAAATCAATGACGCCTCAATCAAAACTGGTACTTTCAGAAAGGATGATAAAAATTACGACGAAGCCGACGATGATGTTGATGATGATAATACTTACGATGATACTATGCAAGATCAGGAAAATGATTTAGATGGGACTAAAGTTGAATATAAGAGGAAACTCCTTGAAATCCCCGCTGAGATGTTGCCTTGTCCGAGTAAGCTGAGCTATGAGGCGTCTTACTCGCCGCCCACGCAAGACGAAGTTAAGTACTACAAAGCCTCTTCAAGTAAAACGTATATCCCGAATATTGATAGGTTATTGACCTTTTTAGTTCTGACAAGGATCTTGTAGTACTTATAAATGTTTCGTTACATGAAGACTAAATTAAGAATGTTACATAAAACATTTTTATTAATAAGTATAAGTTTTAGTTTAATATTTTGTAATATTGACTAAATGGACTTGCATTTACTACATCTCATTTATCTTTAATTACTTTCAATCGGTAAATAATAAAGAAAATTCATTTTAATTCCATGTACCTATTTCGTATTAAATAATTCTTATAAGAATTAATCAGGGTCTTCACTGTTTTCTGTATCGCTTTTTTAGATTTCCTGTCGCAATAGTCAAATTTATAATCAAATAAACATTGATTAGTCTAATATAGATCTGGGGCCCAAAAATGTAAAAAAATCAAGCTATAAGTCTAGTAACATAATTGTGTGTAATTTCAGTTTACTATTTCTTATAGGTGTCTTAATATAATCCGTTACATAAATTAAATAAAGTTATATAGTGTAAATAGATAGGTGTATGATTAAATTATGTATGAAAGTAATTTAGCTGCAATGTTTTAAAATGTTGAGAATCTTAAATGAAACGATTTTACAAAGTTAAGCAATCTTCACTTAGAAGCACCTATTTTCGCGATACAATCTTTTAAATTACATGCATGAGAGTGCTTAATGTAAGAGATAAGTTCATTTATATTTAAATGTAAATAGGAGACATTTGTACTATAATTAATGTTTAGAAACTTCAATGTTTGATCGAAGACTGTATAGAATTTAAGTTTTATTTTTTATTATTTAGCTTTATTTAATTATATTGTTTCATTTATGCTTCATTCCAGTGATTTTTTACCAAAGATTTTGTGATTAAAACTATAATTTCAGTATTACCTCATTTAGGGAATATATTATTATATATTCCCATTATGTAAATAAATTTAAATCAATTATTTTTATTACAGTTTATAATTTAATTATTAAATGTGTATTCTATTAAAGCGTGAAACAATAAATTGATACTTTTGCTACCAGTGTTTTATTTAGATAATGATTTGAAATGAAAATGAAATTTCTATTTTAATTAAAAATAAATGGTTTACAAGGCTTAATCAAGTTATTTAATACAACTTATCATAATAATAATAGAAACCTTTAATAGAAATACGGAAATTATTAATTAATAATAATGAATTCAAAATGAT
Organism: Urbanus proteus proteus; assembly: GCA_018251915.1. Taxonomy (NCBI): domain Eukaryota; kingdom Metazoa; phylum Arthropoda; class Insecta; order Lepidoptera; family Hesperiidae; genus Urbanus; species Urbanus proteus. The sequence continues at coordinate 5,378 of DWPV01007742.1, forward strand.
ATCTGAAATCTACCTACTTTGACAGACCTGATGATAAGGCATGTACTTTACCATACTTAAAACCAGAAAAAAGATATTGTAATGCATATTATTATTTTTCAATGGGTGTATATTAAATAGGTGTGGCGGTAAAGTCGCAGTATATCCATTATTAAGTAAAATATATTGACATTTAAAGTCAAGTAGAACGACACAAATTTATGAAATAATTCATTCCAAATTTACTCTAATCTTCAGTTCGAGTTGGAAATAAACTTTGAATTGAAATAACAATGGATACAAAATTACATTTAGTATCAATCCTTCGGTAGGATAACAATTGTATATTGAATTTTCAGTCACTGTGCCAACCCTAATTCTATAAAGGCCGCAACAAACGTTATTAATTTTGGTACACGTTGTGAGCTTTAATTTAGTAGAAAAGAACTAAATTGGTTGCTAGTGCAAGAATGCTAGTGAAAGTAGCAATCCATCTACGGCCGACCTCAGGTAGGACTGTGATTTTATCTGGGGTTGATTACAGATGTCCACGGGCGGCAGTGGCCATTTACCATCAGCTGGACTTAAAATACACTTTCTACACACAGAGCCCCACAGTAAGATTTTTTCCTGTGTCGTGGGTGCCATGGACACACAAAGACAAATACACAACACCCAGACCCAGAACTGAAATCTAAACTCATAATTCAGATATCTGTCTAGCCGGGAATCGAACCCAGTGCCCACGGCGTGTCAGCCCGGTATAGTAACCGCTCCGCTACTGCATACTCGTTTGCTACTGCCATCATATAAAAACACACTGTATGAATGTTTATAGATTTTGTTGCTCACGGGAATACTGGAGCTGTGGATGCTCAATAAAAGATGAATTTTTAAACGATGATTTGTTGTAGCTTAGTCAGCTACATAGTGTGTTTGGGTTTAGCTAGTTATAAAATAAAATGGTATTTGGTTGGAAGTATTTGTGGAGTCGTCTAAATCACCCTCGTTTGTTAAGCCTAGGGCTGTGAATAGGTAAATATCTTAGCATAATAAACAAAGGTCAATAGTGGGGCTTCTTCAAGTTTGTTACGACATCAAGATAAAAATGTTACTTTTCGAGGACTGTTTTCATATTTATAAGCTTCAATCTTATAAAGTGTGTACCTAGTTTATTAAAATACTAGCTGATCCCCGCGGTTTCACCCGCGTTTAAAAAGTAAAATATGTTTTATTTTAACATAACTGAAATCCCGATCTCCCCGCGGGCCCCCGTGCGCATGGAGCGCGGTCTAATGCTCTTTGCAAGAATTAAAGTAGTCTATGTTACGCCTTAGTCCTTCAGCTATCTTCCAGTGAAAGTCCTGTCATAATCGGTCCAGCTGTTTAAAAGATTACCTGATCCAAACAGGAAGACAGACATTTTTTTGATTGTATTTTATTTTATTTCAGCTCCTTTCCGAGCATATAAAATTTTATTTTCACTTATTACAAAATAAAATGTAAAACCCTAAAGAGGTTACTTCTCAATTTCCTGTTTTATGAACAAAAATAAATACACCATCTGTTGCCGCTCGGGTTATGGAAAGCAATTTTTAATCAAATTAATTAAATTAATCAACGTGCAGCTTTGCTTTGTTAGGGTTCCGTGTATAAATTCAATTTATTATTTATGTTTACGTTATCTGACCATAACATGTTCTACCTTTAGCTGTAGGCTTAACGAGTGTTTAAAGAGAAAAATAATAGATTTCAAGAGTTGTCAATGTAAGCCGAGTTAGGAGTCTCGCGGCATATAAATATATTAGTGGTACGGAACCACTAAATCTTTATTTCATTTCGTACATGATAATTTGCTATTTCTGAGTATTTGATATTTGCTTTTTCTGGAATTATACATCAATAATTTGATCTACGTCAGCAATCTCAGAGCAGTAATAAGTTAGCAGTATGAATTTTAGCTCTCTTTGCGTTCTGGGTTCAAATCGAACTCATTTGACAATATTTCGAATTCTAGTAACGCTTCTACAACACAATTATTACTAAATATTTGCGCCTTTTATAGGTGACAAATATCGGAAACTTACCGTGTTACATCTAAATCTATCAACTTACATTTCGCTATGAAAGTGGCACAAAAAATAACGTTGCATATAAAAACGCCTTATGGGCGATGTTTTTCTTTTCTTTTATGAAATTGACCCTTCGTTTTCACTTGAGCGATCACTTTGGTCACACTACATGGCTAATAAGGGTGCATTAATAAGGCGATGGAAAACGATAAAAAAGTTTTAACGCTTAAAACGGCTTTAGCTAGAAAATATAGTCACATTACTGTCGTGTAGGTGCTGTGTGTTAATTGTCACTGTAATTTGAGTTATTATGTTAATATGGGTTATAGAACTTCGTAAACATTAAATTGCCTAGGTTTTTGTTTCATTTGTTATAGGATTTACTATACAATTCGTACGTATTGATATATTTATTATTATATTTATTTATTGTTTTATATCTCCTGCAACGTTTACGTGCAGAGCCGTAGTTGTTTCAAATATTCTATAGCAAAACGTGTTTTTGTCTGTTACGATATGTTCGATGTCTATAGTTAATATTTTTGAATAAACAGTAACATTGTCTTGTCAATTTAATTGAAATGCTTTAGGTTTCATTATAATTTATGCTACATTTTTGCCTGTTTAAGTAGTTGGGTTGTTTTTCTCTTCTTATTTTACGTGTAAAACTCTCATACAGCGATAAAAGGTAACAAATAACCAACTTTGGGTTCGAAATTACGATGAAATTCAACATAATTTAAGCAGAGAAATATGAAACCCATAAAAATCGTTCGTCATTACATGTTTCATCAATTACAAGAAGGTCGGTAAAAGGGTTCGGAAGATCGCGGAAGTGGATTCAGAAATGTAACTGTATGTATCATCGTTATCCGGGTTGCTGACCAATTTATAAACAAAGGGTGCAGCCACTGTGGCAATCGGTACCGACTCAATGCTGGTAGTAAAGTCATGTAATATTTAGTGTCGGTTTTGAGTCAAAGATGTGATATCTTTGACTCAAAAACGTAAAAAATCGCATTAGAGCAGTTGTTGTTAGAATCAAAAAAATGCTATTGTAAGAATTATGTAAAAAATATCGTTTCAAAATAAAACGTATATTTGAATTACGAATGTTACAACACGTCTGTGTTATTTTATAAGGTTTAATTTATCTTGCTTTTTGCAAGGCAGCTCTTAAACACTTAAAATTTTGCATACCTGTCTAATAGAAGATTTTGGTATTATATTTTCCAATACAATTTTAGTCACTATAATTTTTTAAACGAAAATTAACTAGATATTTTACATCGCCTGGACATTGTCCAACATCGCCTGAACATTTGCAACATTTGAGCATTTTTGAAGTCGGTACCGCATCGGTATCGTAGGTTACTGTGCGCTACCCGAATTTGAGAAGGATTAAATCCACGGGTTCCGCGGCTTGTTACGAACAAAATATCGAGGGTTTTACCAATTTTCGCGATTGAATGTTTTCGCGTTTCATTTTTGCGGTTGAATTCGCGTTTCGTTTCTATCAGAGGTTTGGCCGCATAGCTAACTTGATTTCGGATGTCGAAATAGAAATCCAGACTAGACCTTCGCATTTATAGAATAGATTAAAAAAAAACACATCAAAATCCGTTGCGTAGATTAAAAGATCTAAAACATACATAGGGACAGACAGCGGAAAGGGACTTCGTTCTATACCTACTATGTAGTGAAGTGAGAGTAATGATGATATCACTATAACCAAAAGACTTCACTATAAGCCTGTTTTAATTTTGGTGTTTCATGCTGGAAATCCAGGGTAGGAGTTCTTCCGGCTATTTGGGATGACATTGAACGTGATGGTGAAGTAAAATATTGAAAAATTGAAATATGTATGAATACTATGTAATGTAATGTATGAACACTTACCCAGCGTAGTGAATTATAGGTAGCATAAATCAATCCTTCCCATTATAAGAGGAGACCCTTGCCCAGCTGTGAGACAACATGATTATGTGCACACTTTATAATAAACTAGCTGATCTCTGCGGTTTCACTCGTGTTAAAAAAGTAAAAAAGAATACATATCTAAACATAATATATGTATGTAACACTCCGTTCTTCCGCGACGCCGGCCGCATGCACGTGGCGTGGGCGCTAATGCTTTTTTCGATAATTAAAGTAGCCTATGTTACGCCTTGGAACTTCAGCCATTTCCCAGTGTGCCAAAGTCAAAATCGGTCCAGCCGTTTAGAAGATTACCTCAGCCAAACACACAGACAGACAGACAAAAAATGCTTAATTGCATTTTCGTTGTAGGTATCGTGTATACTTTCATAAGAATTGAGTAAAAAAATTTATATTTTGAAATCACTAATAGGTACTTTAATTTTATTTATTTGTATAGATATAGATTAATAAAAGAAAAACCGTTTTTCATTATTATTGTCTATCGACATATTCCATTTTCACAGTATTATAAACAAGCGTCGCTTACACTTATTACGGAGTTGTAGCGGCCGGTAACGATGTGCAACGCATGTCTCCAAATATGTATTAAGGGGACCAACCCCTCGGTGGCTACTGTCTCAAATGTTCTTTATTGTTGTGGAATTTATTATATTTTACAGAATTTCGTTCTGTAAATATCTCTCTTATCAAATATTTGAAAACACAACACAGCGCAGTTAAAGTGACTTATAGGCATAATCCTGATAGATTCTTAATTATTTTGAACTAATTAATTCTTTCATCGGCATAGGACAAGGTTTAACCTGTTATCCAACGGTAATAACCGGAACCGACAGCTTAACGTGCCCTCCGGAGCACGGAAACGCGTATGAAATTTTTGCTACTAGTCATCCATCCAACTACCGACCGCGCCTGACGTTGCTTAACTTTGTAGAACGGTCGAGATCAACGCATTTCGCAGAGCTTAATTTAAACTACTTATCAAGAATAATGTACCTATTTTTTACATTACAATAAAAAATTCGGGAATTTTCGTAACTACATAGATTTACTTATTTTTAACAAAAAAACAAAACCGACTTCCTAGTCACAGAAAAGTAAAAAATAATTAAAATCAATTTATATAAAT
>DWPV01007743.1:0-10497 GCA_018251915.1 Urbanus proteus proteus
GGCAGTAGCCACTTACCATCAGGTGGACTGCAAGCTCGTTTGCTACTCACATGTTATAAAAAAAATTGAAGAAAGTATTTAAAACGATTTTAGTTCCAATCGTACATATGGTTTGAGACATCACAATAACGACAATATGTAGATAAATAGTTATGTTTACCTATTTAACTTTTAATTGTATTCTAAGTTTTATTTTTATTTCGTTTAAAATTATTGTGCATTCATTTTATCACAACCTAAATGTAAAGCAATCATCACGTTAACCAATTAATCAATCAATCAATTATCACGTTAAAATCTATCTCAAGTGTTTATCACAATGAAACGTTAATTCTTCCAAGACAAAACTTTGAAGAATTAACTAACTACAGTAAAACCCGCAGGAACATTTCATAATAATAAAAAATCGTCAACTCAAATAAAAATTCAGTAAGTATAGTTCTAGCAAAATTATAACTCTGCATTATAGGTCGCGTCATGTCACGGGCGAAACTTTAATAAAAGCATTTACGTAGCTTTTCTAAAAGCTCATTAACTTGGGATTTCAACGGGGCCTGATTATGTAAACGTCATTGACCTCCAGACGAATTAACATAATGATAAGCTTACAAACTCGACAAGCAGCATTGTGCCTCGAGACCGAGATTAAATTCTTAGGCCACGGTACGTGCACATACGTTGATACGCTACGCAAATAAAGGGAAGAGTACTCGTGCATAACAAGTACCACTTTGTGGAGATTAGGGATGTCTAAGATCGATAGGAAAAAATGTTTATTCGATAAAACCTAATAATAAATTAATACTAATTTACATTGAAATTGATCTCTTTAATCGATAGTATGTAATGCTCTAGTAAATCGATCTCAAATACGTAATTACGTAAAAAGCTTTTTCGTACTGACCCCGTGTTATTTTTTCACAGACCATATTTCAGAAAAATAAAAATTGGTGACTATTTTTGCTGATATAGGTACCTCTCACCGCATAACTTCTACAGAGCAAAAAAAAATCAATTAAAAACTTAAGAAATGTAAGATAAAACATCTTACATACTAAATCAAACCTGAAGTCCTCGATTTTATGGATCGATTCATCTGACTCGAAATCGAATCAATTTCAAAATCGATCTTTTCTGAAATAATCACCATCCCTACTCGTGCATAACAAGCCACTTCCCAGCGATTGTGTGGAAGCGAAATGTTAGTTTTACATTCTGATGTGTTGCAGAATTTCGGTAACCTCAGGTACAGTGACGTCACGTACATACGTAATAGGGCACACGTGGTAGCACTACAAACGTATCGAAGATCTCCAGGACGCTCGACCAATCATGCTCTCTTGAGCATTTTGTACAGTGCACGTAAATATAGCTTCAAAGCATTCCTTTGTAAATTCAACTGGAGAAGAATGATAGAGGATAGATCCGCGAGTACGTTGATTAAATGAACTTACACTTATATGCTTAACTGACTGTATTGTGCTGTAAAAGGCAGAAGCATGTCTCTTCATTACCCCTTCAAATCCGAACCCTTTACTGCAGTTATAAGGCACAAATAAGAGGTAGTGCTTCTGGCGTCGAACTTCGAAACGTTTTATAGCATTTTTTAAACAAATTATTTATTAGATATGCCTATCATCGGCAATATTAAACTGTAAAAAAATATTACCTTCATAACAGTTGTTATAATGAAATTTGTACCTACTTATAAAGTATAGTTATGTTCCTTTTTAATTTTTACGTTATAAGAAAATACGTAAACAACATGACCAGCCTCGGTTTTTTCCAACCGATTAAATCTTTCGGCTTATGCTTACAAATACGCAAGATAAACAATTTAAAGCCAAAAGACATAAATCTATGTCAGTTTCTGGGTGTCGGATCATAACTTTCTAAGCCACCTGTAATTGCATGGCCGTTGCTACGAAATTTTCTAATTTAAACGCGCTCATTTCCAAACTGACTCCATTTATTTTAATCGCAATACATTTATAATCGTCATAGCGTACATTTAACTTATTAAATAACGACCCACGGTTTTGAATGCTGTGAATGCGTTGCAAATAACCGAAATTTGCAGACTGAATTCTGACATTTTTTTGAAGGGAAGCGTAAAAGTTAATTTTGTTTTAGATTGGAAAACTGGAAAAAACAGCCGCTGAGTTTCAGCTTTGATATCAAAAATAGATCAAATAGAGTACTATATTTTATATATAAACACATACGTAAATAACGTTCAGAAATAGTATAAACGGGTTGGTTTAATTTTATAAATGTGAATAAGAATAGTTAAAGTTTTAATATTAGCAATGTTCAATGGTCTAAATAATAATAAAATTGTAATATTTCGAGAAGTTTACATCACAGTTTACAGAAAAAAACATTTGTAATTAAAATATAATAGAATACAAACGTATTTATTCACGGTAAATATCACAACACTACATGTTGTGTTTACCACGAAAATACATTTAAAACTAATAATTCAATATAACTAAAATTAAACAATTGTAAAGAACACAAAATAAATAAAAATGTTACCTAGTTAGGTAAAAATAATCTAAAAAGTTAGTGTTAATATACCTACTAAGAGTATCCTTAAATAGCCTCCAGGGCTCACCAAACCCTTTTTCCTTTCCTTCCATAATTTGATAAATATTTAAACTCATGCTTAAGTCCTTAATTATATTAGTATAGTACCTTTTATTATTAAATTACGAAGGATTGACGATTGCAAAAGCTACGGAAATTGTAATTAAGGACAAAAAAGATCTGGCCATAATGCCGCTGTGTTAAAAACGAAAAAAAATCATAACATAAAAGTTATAGCCCAGTGATAAGTGTCCACTTGCTTAATCATTCTCAGATATAATTCAAGCCCTTCCTGTGGTCATATTGTCTCAAGTGCTACTTACATACTAAAAAGGCAGGCATATGTAGGTATAGCGCTGTTATTTCTAGAATATAACTACCTACGAAGCATTCTACCAACATCTAAATATACAAGTGTAAACAGAAAAATGTCAAAAGTAAAATGTTTAGCGTATGAGCCCAAGCGCGCCTGAATTCAGGCACGCACGCCCATTGTTTTCATTACAAGCAACCATAGGTATTGTTCTCTTTCCCTTGTTAGAATTATGATAATGAAGCCTTTTGAAATTGTGCGAAGCGTCGGTTAAGTGTCGCTTTGTAAACGAAATACATTTTTTTAACATTTGCTCTTACTTTGTTTGAATGAGCCCGCATTCATGGCCTTTCGTTTACAACAGCAGCTGTTTTGGCTTTTTGAATAAGCAGAAATTGCTGTTGTCGCTTTAGTTGCCTCTTGTAACAATAATCACAAAACAAAAAACAAAAATGATTATTTTTTTCAATTCAACAATCTGATTTATTAAATAGAAATAGAATTTTCAAGTGTACCACCCAAACTAATAGGCATTATTGTAAATCAAAGCGATTTTAACAATTTAATATCATGTAAATTATTTTTGATCACGTAAAATTTATTACGAGAGGTCAATGATATTTTTCTCAATTAAGCGAGTTTTTTTATTATTCCAACTTTTAACGTGGACAGTGCTGCGGGCGATTTGCCAATTTACCTTCATGTAGATATATAAAAATGTACCGATTCTATCTTAATAATATATCTACATATTGATGATTTAGTCACCATAATCAATCTAAACATACATATATAAATTACATCATTAAATTAGTTACTGTTATCTGCGCTCTTATTCAAATCGTAAGTCTGCATGGTCGGCAGCGCCCCATATACTACTTTTTAATTACATTTCGGTTACATTTTACCGATTACATTATACCAAAGATAATTCATAAATTGGAATAGATGTAAAAGTAAATTTAAGTCAATTTTATTGTGCGTAATTTTTACCGGATTACTACAAAAGGGGATAATATTTTAAAAGAGTTTTTGATCGTGAGTTCTTTTTACGAAGTATGGTTTCCTTTCGTGGTCTTTTCTCCCCTATCGGTTGTCTATGTTATGAACGATGTAGCCAGCCAATTACCTATACAAATACACGCACACATACATTTAAGTACGTAACTAGGGTAAGTATACTTATACGTATAGATATTACAGTACATTAGAGTACTGACACATCCAAACTGTGTAATTTGGCTAGTAACTTGTACAATGTAAACCATTATAAATGAAACATCTTCTCCCGACTTCCTGACATTGTAAACGCTGTTAATTATCTCACCCTGACATATAGCGCTAAATTTAAGACAACATTGTACTGCGATATCAAATAACTCGAAGTAATGTCTGTGAAACTAACATTCAATATTTTCCGTGAATTTTAGAAGCTAAATGTCATTTTTACATTTACTTCAAAAATGCTTCATAAATTTGAATACATAGGTGTTCTCGTAGTAAGTAGTTTAAGTCAATTTTATTATGCGTATTTTGACCGCACTACGACAAAAAGGGATATTGTTTTAAATCGTTTTTGGTTTTGTATATGTAGGTATGTACAATTTTTTTAAATGCAACCCAAAATAGTAACCAAACCAAGCACTAAGTCTGGAGCCCAAGTCTTGGGTTCCAAATTTAGTCCTTAGTTTGGTTACTATGACATTTTGCTTCTTAAATCCGTCAAACTTGTTTTGGTTTGGGGGGCAAACCAAACTAAGTTTGACGGATTTAAGAAAAATGTCGATAGATTCTTGGTCTAGAATCAAAATTTCAAAAAAATATATTTGTATGACCTATTTAAAATATATATTGCAAAGTTTAATAACAATATTTAGGAACAAAAATAGTAAAATTAAATCATTGGCATAACTTGAATCGAAAGTGAATCGTTACTACAGAAAGATATGCGCGTATATCTTTCATTGCCTCGTAAAATATGAAAATAGATATTTTCAGCTCTTCCTTTCAATTAAACGTCTTAAAATAAAGATAATATTTAAGTAGTTACATATTTAATTTTAACTCATAATTGTTTTATGTAAATAATACATAATTTATACCCCACTTTACTAAAAACAACATTACTAAAGATATTTACGAAAAATAACATTAATAATTGTTCGAGCATAGTCAAGATTGAGGCACGGTATTGAGGTCAATAAAACGCTAAGAAAAATCTTTAATAATTTGCAGTATCAAATTTGATACCATACGGTACCAACCAAATTGACAACTACCTACATATTTTTATGTACTTACAAAATCTTGTACACAAAATATAAACCATTGAACTTAAATTTGCAAATCAAACGATCGTCTAATAAATCTAGCATTATGCAATTCAAGATTCCGCTTCATCGAATACCCGGTCACGAGTCGTATAAGTGAATTGGCTTCTGTCGCGACTACCCGCCAATCCGCCATATTGGAATATGAAAACGCGGGAACGTGGTTTTCGCTAAGACGCTTGTCTTACCGTAAACAATATTGTAATATTAAGATAAAATGTAATAAATGCAATAATTCTTGAAATTTATTCGTGATTAATATGATATTTAAAAAAAAAAAAAGTTTAATTAAAGAAAGAAAAAACCGTAAATAAAGCGTAATTTCAAAAATATGTTTTTTGAAAATACGATATCGACAAAATGACAAATTTTGGTAAATGCGTTAAACAATGCCTATTAGCAGACAACATTTTGGATTAATATTATTAACTAACAGGCTAAATGTTAATAATGTAGCGCTTCTTGCACAAAGTGTCGATCATGTGTCGATATAAAAACTAGACCAAACCCACCACGAGTTCTTATTTTTTATTCAATTTCTATACGTTTCTCACTTACATACCGGCCATGATACGAGAAACATCTATTTTACCGTGAATCAGTTTTTCTTTCAGTAGAAGAGTAAGGCTGCTATTTTAGTCCTCACGATTGGCAAAACATCTAAGATGTACCTATATGGATCAATATATTAAAAAATGTCGATTACAGATGTCTATTGCAATGAAAAAATGTTGCCACGTTAAACTTTTCCTACATCGCTCCCTTACTTACGATCAAACCCTTTACCCGAGTTACACCAAAAGAGTTGCCAGTATTTCTACCCTCTTGATAAATTATGTTGTTTTCGCCAAGACCGTTGTTTGTTCGCCAGTCGCGGCGTGGTATCTATCGAATGTTAGTAGATACTCACTATTACCAAATGGCTGGTTAACAACATTCGTGGCGCCATCTTTGTTTGTGCCTCGCATAACTGGATCAAGGTTATAAAAACATTCCTCCCTTTTTAGGGTTGCGTGCAGAGAGAAACTGTTAGTTACTAATATTACTCTATCGGTCCATCTATCCTTTCTTCAAAGGGCAGTAGCATTTAAATATGTGACAAATAACTAAGAATAAGAAAGAAATTCTAAAATTTTAAAAATCTTAACGCAATTTATTATGACAATTATTTGTCACAATCATTACAAGAGATGCATTACATTTGTAAATGTATTCTAAATAAAGCAGCGTTCATTTTCATAATTACGTTTATATAAAATTTTCCACAAAAACGTGTAAGATTTAGCAATTCAAATGAACCTCCACTGAACTACTATTCCATTTGATTCTCTAAAGAGGTCTGCTCTTTTCCCTGAACATTAAACTTCTGAAACGACCCCTCTTCTTGAAACGAAAAACTCAGTAGAATATGATTAAATAGAAATAGGATTACTCGGCTAGCGTTGTCTCGAGTGCTATGACAAAGAAACCGATCTATTATTAAACATCGGTCTTTAATTAAAGACAGCTTGACATTTCAAAGAAGGAGGACATGAGTTTAATTATAATTGAACACAAATATCATTGGGGCATCGGCGGGGGGAGGGAGACAGGTAGGATTAAGCGGCGGAGTGACAAGGATAGATGTAGGGATTGCCCTCGTTTAGAAGCTATCAAAGCATTGTTTGTCGGGAGAAACACGCGTAATGGGAGCAGTGGGCTCAGTCGTAATGTCAGGTCTCGTGGAGATTGGACAGAAGCCTGGCAGACTGGAGGCCGCCGGCCAATGGAATTACAAATCATATTGTGATAGTAACCTGTCACAAACAACTCAACAACTTTGATTGCAAAAATATGAAAATAATAATTCAAGCAATAATGGAAGCAATAATTCAAAATAGATAATACGAAACCAAAAACGTCGAGACTTATAATGGTGACATTGGATTTGATATTGGAGAATAATATTTAAATGTTTCTAAAAAGTCTAATGTTATAAATCAATGGATAAGAATAATAGGAGAAATAAGTAAATAAACGCAACAAAAAACAATTACAAAAACACAAAGACTAGACTCATTATCAAGACATTTCTTTCAAACTTTACTTAATTCAGAAATACCATTCACTTTATGGCATTAAATTGCAACTTGAAGAAAAATCCGAAAGACCGCCGCAATCACGGCTCATTGCATTTGACAGTCACATAGAGGTTAATTATTTTCTTGAATGGGCTTCCCCTGTTATACTCCAACTTCTAGAATTTTCCGCGGATAATTCAATAAAAATTTCACTCGCCTTCGGGAGAATAAGATTGCGGACGCAATTTAAATCTGAATCGCGCTAATTCATAGCGAATGTTTCTTTTTTATTCCTCAGAAACTCAATTGAAAAGACATTTTAAAGATTTATGTCGTAGAGATTAGCTACTTTGTTGACGGATTAAATGGGTTTAGATTGCGTAGCTATCTAAGTCCAATTAGTTTTGGCTGAACAACGAAAGTTTTCGGAAAATTTTGAACTTACGATAAAAGGCTTAAAGTGCTGTTTTCTTCCAATAGAAACATTTGCTAGTCGATCAGAAATCAGGCTTAAATTTTAATGACTAATTTCTTAAGACAAGTACTTTCTGGTTACTTTTGTACTAGATTTTATTTATAATAACGCATAGAACATAAATAATCCAAGTTAGACTACATAAATATAAACATAAAACATAATGACGCATCACTACATAGTATAAATATATGTCTTTATGTATGCTCAAATCTTTAAAACTACGCAACGGATTTTGATGCGGTTTATTTTAATAGATAGTGTGAGTCAAGAGGACGGTTTATAAGTAATTCAATGCGTGCGAAGCCGCGGGCAAAAGCTAGTACAACATAAATAATCCAAGTTAGACTACATAAATATAAACATAAAACATAATAACATAAAAAATAGCAAAATTATTATATTTTCTTTTAATGTGATACGTAAATAAACGCACAGATCTTGAGAATACTTTAATATTAATGTAAGAACCTCCATCCGAACACCAATTTACATTGACAGGGTCTCATAAATCCGTGAACTCCCTACATTTCTGGAACCACATTCACCGATTAAGCAAAGTGGGGCACAGAAATGTCAAGTCCTCGCTCAAATTCGTGATTAAATCCTTTGGAAGCGAAAATAAAAGCGTAAAAGAAAGCGAGGGGCTCACATCCGTCATAACCTGCCCTGAGACGACTTCAAAACTTGCCAAAGAATATATTAAAACTTTATCAAAGCAGAAACTTCCATTTCCTTTCCGAGTGCCGTGGGATCCAAGAACTTGTCCTCTGGAGGGACCAACTCTGAACAGACGGATATTTCTTTTGAATTTGGCAAATTAAACCCAAACTCACATTCAGGGTCAATCAATATTTAATGTTACATGAAAGAAACTAATTGTAACTTTGTTTTACGCTTTGATACTCTTATTGTACAATATTTCTTTGTTCTGATGCGAGGAGTATTGTACCTACTCATTATTGACCGTTCTCGGCGAAAACTTTTATTTTGGAGTGATAATGACATATTCTTAGGCTACGTCTACATAAGTTTTATATCATTTATCAACATAAAATTTATTATAAGAATCTATAAACCTCAAAACCACTCAGGGAGCTGTTCCAACGCTTCCAACGCTGGTTATTTACCAGTGGAGCATAAATGGTTACCACATTGAATTTAGCGGAATAAAGCTAACAAAAGTGGCAGACTGATCTTTACTGTCAGTCCTGCTGGCGACCCACGTGGTGGAACAGTTACTATATTGGTCTGACGTACAACGCGGTCCCGGGTTTGATTTCCGGCCAGACAGACATCTGAATAATGAATTTAGATTTCTTTTCTCGATCTGCGTGTTTGTATATTCGTGTATGTGTGTGTCCGTAGCACCCAAGATACAGAGGAAAATCCTACTGTGGGATTACGAGCGCGAAAGCTTTTTAAGTTTTTTAGTCGTCGGTGACTGTCGTCAGAGAACGTCTAGCGACTATCATTGCTTGTCGCCTGTCTTCAGTGACTGTCGTCAAATCGTCGTCGTCTCAATGACAGTCAGTGACAGTAGTCGACATGAACGTCAATGCGACCGCATTGTCGCTCATGTGACACCACGCTAAACGTTAACGACTACAAGTTATAATGACAAAGACTAAATTACCACACAAAGGGTAGAATGCATACGAACTTGACGAAAACCGAACTTCGCAGGCGGCACCATAACAAACTGCGTAACTTTGGATTGTTCTAACGTGAATTACTCGCCTACCGAGACACTCGACAAACGAGCAAACAAACGCCTAGTGTAGGGATGGGCAAAGTCTGATATAACGATATATCGCATATAACTGTATCCAATATCACATTAGTTCGAATGTGCTTATCGTATCCCTTTGTATCAATATATGTTTTTCTATAGTTACGTGTCAAGCGTGTTTATTAATTTCTGACAAATCTAAAAGCATATTTTCTAAATGCATCTTTGGTTATGCTTAATGAATTCGATAATTTAAAACTACTTAAAAATAATATCATATCATCATAATATATCATCACACCTAATATTTTTGATAAATTCAGTTCTTTGCTCCTGAAATATTGATACACCTATACGATAATGTTTTGTGATGTTATAAACAAATGGTTTACGGAACAAAATATGTCAAAAATATCATAATAAATTCGATATAAGGTATAATGCTATATATTCTAGGTATATTTAGATATAATCGTATCTATCATAATTGGTATCCCTGCCTCATATAGGTTAGCACTACAAGTCATTCCCTAATCACACACTCGGTTGCCTCTCAAAAGAGGCAAAAGGAACCGACAAAACTCGACTGCCTTCTGGCAAACGTTTAATTAGAGTAAATAATTATTCCCTCTGAGACGTTGCATTAATTCAAAGATGGCCGTCATTAATTCCCGCCACTTGTTACGAATATCGATTGTTACTGATTTTAATAATGAAATTGTTTTTGTTATTATATCGTGAGTTTGGAAACGTCACATTATTGCCATATTTTACATTATTCTGTAGGTATATGTTGTATAGTAGTTATAGTTATATGTAGTATTTGGATATATTCATATAATATATGTATTAGTCCTTCTACAGAACTGTTAGTTTTAAAATTTTCACATACGAGTTTGTCAAATCTATCTGATCCTTTGGAATGAACTTCCTCCTGAGGTATTCCCGGAGCGCTACGACATGGGGTTCTTCAAAAAAGCTGCAAAAAGAGCACT
>DWPV01007744.1:0-10496 GCA_018251915.1 Urbanus proteus proteus
AATAATTATTATATAATTATTACTATTATTATTATAAATGCGAATGTCCGTTTCTTTGTTTGTTTGTAACGCCTTCACGAGTTAACGACAAAACCGATCGTTATGAAATTTTGCACACATATTGTCAGGAGTCTAGAAAAGGAGTATCTTTCATCCCAAAAAATGATACCATTCCCGAGGGATAGAAAGTAACTTTTATTCCTACAATGTACCTACTTTTATACCTACGGCCTCTTTGTGCGATTGTACACATGAGCGCGAGCGAAGCTACGGGTAAATACTAGTATAGTAATAAATTACGGTTTACCTCGTCGTCGGCGATAGAACAAGCGCCTTAGTTAGCGTGTGTGGCGTAATTCGAGGTGAGATTAATGATATGCCAGATTAATTAGATGTCATACTAATATGTTTGTATATGAATGTATCTAAACTATAGCAACGTGGTTCGTATCTATTAAGAATTTAGATTCATTTTGGACAGAATTTAATAGTTAACATTAGTTTTTCAAAATTCTTATTTTAATATAGGATCCATATTTTATTTATATTATGTCATTGCTACGTACAAAAGCTTTTTAGTGGCTACTTAAGATAATAATTATACGCTTAATAGCATTTTGCGTGACACACGGAACTGAGAAAAAGGTGACAATAATCGACAATTAAATGAATATAACGATGTAACATTAGTTTTTAAATGACTATAACTGATAATTAACTAATGATAGAACTTCAAAATCAAATAACGTAATTTCTTACTTCTTGTAGGTATACTTTACATTGCTTCAATGAAAATAACATTCTCATTCTATGACGACATGACGACCACCGTGGCGGAGCGGTTGCCATACCAGTCTGACGCGCAGAGGATCCCGGGTTCGATTCCCGGCCGGACAGATATCTGTTTATTAATTTAATTTAGGTTTTTGTTCTGGGTCTGGGTGTTTGTTATTTCGACTTTGTTTGTCCATGGCACCCACGACACAGGAGAAAATCTTACTGTGGGGCTATGAGAGAAGAAAGTGTCTTTTTAATACAGACAGAATACGCAAAATCTACACTAAAATTCTAAGTAGGTAGTAAGTGTCCACATGAATGTTACACTGACCCGGACCGAACCCGGACTCCTCTGCGCTAACAAATACCGATAGCAGACGAAACTTTCATTGGAGTGAGCATCGAATATATCTAATGAATGGCATATTAACCGGGTGCCGCGGGTCAGGTCCTACTGACCTGCTGCCGCGTACTGACCCGCCAATTGACATTGGATCGCGGACGATTATTAGCTCCCCGGAGAGTGTGAGAGGTCCTCGTACCGTAGGAACCAACTCATATACTATTAGCTAGAAATATTGCGTATAATAGTCATAGTATCTTTAATGCAATTTTAATAATTTTAGTAAGGCAATATTTGTTTTTAAAATCGTGCTCTAAACATATAAATGTAATGTAGCAATGTTAGCGAAATTGTATGACCTATTACAATGTCAAGCGCACAAACCCAGAATCGAAAACAAATGTATTGACAAAATTTCATTTGATCTTATTTATAAAAAACACCTACTTTATCTATATCCTCTATAGGTTTCAACGTTTCGCACTTTGAACTCTATGCCCAACTGTACAACGTATCACTGATATACATACGATATGAGTTATTTTGAAATGTTTTAATTATATCAATATGTTTTCCTATTCAATGGAATTATGCAATAACCAAGGAGGAAAATGTCAAAATGATTCGAAGAAATCGAGACATCGTCTACCTAGTTTTACTTTTAGCCTAATTTTACAACGTTAATTTAAAACAAACAGCCGAGCTTCCTAATTTGGGTGTCTACCGTTATTTATTGGTGCAAATAAAACGATTTTGTGTAATAGAGCGCAATAACAATAAAATTAATAAGTTGATAGGCATCGGGCGTTAGTTTCCGTCGGCGGTTACCTAATGCCATCATTTGGAAGATTTTATATATTGTACAATATAATAGTATGCTTTTTATATTTTAGAATTAAACATCTTAGTAGACCGCGTGAAAATCAGTGTCGCTTCTGTTCATCTAGTTATGACCCCAATAGAGACATCTCAAGCGAAGCCAATTAGAGATGATACATCTTATTAGTAAATAATATTAACTAATCAATACCAGATCAAAAAATAAAACAGAAAAGACAAATAAGTGAGAATATGTCGTCGCCATCGAATGAAACAAACTACAAGCGTTTTAAAAATATAAGTTTACGTTTAGAATACTCCACTAGACAGTAAGTTACAATAAATAATTATATTGTACGTAACTC
Organism: Urbanus proteus proteus; assembly: GCA_018251915.1. Classification (NCBI taxonomy): domain Eukaryota; kingdom Metazoa; phylum Arthropoda; class Insecta; order Lepidoptera; family Hesperiidae; genus Urbanus; species Urbanus proteus. The sequence goes on from DWPV01007744.1 coordinate 2,305, forward strand.
AATACCTTATTAAATATTCCGACAATAAAACCTTTCAACAATAACTTTATTTGAATATAATATAAATATATTCATAAGGTCCACATAAACGCTTTATTATATGGTTGTAACATTATTGTTATAATTTAACGATCCAAATAACAAGTAAATCAGTTACTAAAAAATGTAACCTAAATATTACTGCGTACCTACAGACATAAAATATGTATTTTAATGTTCATCCTCAAATTAAACAAATTATCCAAAATCAGGCTAATTCTTTGTCTTTAAAATGCGTTTTTGCAGTTGTTAATTTATAAGTTAGTCATATTTGTATTAAATATGTTAAATTTTAATTATTAATAATTATAATATAAATGGTATGTTCACACCTGTTGGAGATATTAGGATTCCTCAGTTAATAAAGCATTTAAATTTCGGAGTTATAAGAAAATTGTATAAGTAACGAAATATATTAAATTAAATTAAATAATATAAAGTCACTACCGTAGATACTATTTCAAAAAGTTTTATCTTGAAGAAAAGTAAAAATGATAAACGCGTATTTAAATATAAGGGTAGGATACAAATTAATCTATTTGCAAACTCTACTTCCATGAGTAGTATAATATACATACCTACATAGAAACAACAGAACACAATAAGCACAACAAGTCCAGTATTGTTAAAAGTATTGTAAAGGTAAACAAACGCAAACAGTACGAATTGTAAATGCAAACGAGTTATTTTTACAATCGTTCATTGAGATGAAATTACCATAATAACATGTTGATTAATGCGATAAAATACGGTACTGATATTGGCAGTCATAATAATGTTATGTAATTTTAAGGAGGTTTTTGTGGCTCGACTCCGGAAGGACTACCCATTACTATGTATTTAGAGTACGGTCATCACTATCACTACATAGTGTAAAACATAGTCGCTTTCCGCTGTCTGTCCGTATGTATGCTTAGATCTTTATAACTCCGCAATGGATTTAGATGCGATTTTTTTATGAAAGGGAGTGATTCAAGAGGAAGGTTGATATGTAATTTAATGCGTGTGAAGCCGCGAGCAAAAGCTACTCTTATATAAACAGATCTTGCAGCTATAAATTGATTATTTTTAAATTTATTTTGATTAAACACGAAGAAGTAATGAGAATTATTCCGATGTTAGTAATGTACTATTAACGTAGTAGGTATTTCTATCTAGAGAGTATGTCATGAAAAATATGACGACTAGGAGATTACATATTGATCTTCAGAGAGTATAGGTACTGGATATATGATTGATGCGTAGAATTTGGTGCATGAAGTTTTTGTAGATCATTTATTTAAACGAATATCGTTATAGATATGCATTGTATTTGATAAACAACATTTTGGTTCGAATAAAATTATGTTCAACTAATTTTATCAAAATAGAGCAATAATGACCTACGCATATCTCAAATAAATATTGGAGAGATTAATATGGTCATCGTCAGAATATTTATCCAATTATAAGTGATTGAAATATTTAATGAAAGATCTCGTGCATTCCAATTATGCGCTATATCTTTTTCATTAATATTTAATTTATTGGAATTCATCGAATTTATGTATTTTGTAATATTACCTGTCTTAGATCCCGTGGATACTTCTACAGTAGGTATACGTACTACATTAATAATAATTTTCATTGAATAAACACGTAACTTGGACGAGGAAAACCAAAGAAATAACTGACATTATTATTACAAACATTATAGAATATTACACAACAATAATAACTTCGTTTAATACTGTTACTTAACAGTCATCATGTATTTATTTCGTTTTACATCTACTACCAATAACGTAATAAAAATATACACATATTTCTAACAAACGTCCACCAGTATTTAGTATTGTGCACTGTCATATATGTACAGATATTAAATAAACAGAACGGTTGGTACTGGACTAAAGAAAAAGACAACATATTCTTAAAGTGATTAAAATAGAGATGAATCGTCTAACAATTATAATATACTCGCTTTAGCTACGGCTTTGCGCGCCTTAAATTACATAATACCTATATACCTTCCTTTTGAATGACTTTATCTATTAAAACCGCATAAAAATTCACTACGCCACGAATTAAAGATCTAAGCATACATACGGACGGATAGCAGAAAGCGACTTTGTTTTTTACTACGTAATGAAGTGATCTCGTTACTTCCATTTAAAGTGTATTTTTATAATATATTTAAGCCTAATGATAAGGCAGACGGGGCCTATCAGTCGGGGCCTAACGATAAGGCAGTCGGTCGCCTATGGACATTTGCAACACCCGAGGTGCCGCCAATGCATGGCTGTATGGCATCCAAGTGTTCCTTTCAGAATGTATCGCACTCACTCTGTTATAGACTTTTTCCAAATTATTTCCAATTGACAGATACACCCGTATTCTATATCAATATTAAATAAACATTAAATATAGAAATTATTTTTCTAACTTTGTTTTTTTCTTATACTCATGCGTCAAATCGCTACATTTATCTATGTCGCTTAAGAAAAACTGTTCTTAATAACTTTTATACGAAATAAATCAAAATCCCTACGAAAAAGTAAAATAGGTACACTGGAGCAGTTATTAACCCAGCAACACCTATACCGTGTTCTGAAGTTAAATACTGCTTACTTATCTCTTATCGTGGGAGTACCTATTTGTGTACTAAACACAACTTGAATGAAACTTAAACCCTAGACCGCTAAGGTTCAATTTCAAACAGCGTGAAACCGTTTGAGCGGGTAACAAATGGCTGTATGTTATTATTAGCGTATCTGAAATTAGTCTAATTTTATAGTAAGTGGTACTGTACCAACGTATAGTTTGGTGGAATAACATACTACGTGTGTAGAGTTTGTGAAGTTTGGCTCTGTATTTAGTTAAGTACAGTGACACAGATATTAAATGATAAATTAATACGAGAACATTTATAATCATTCTCTATAAAACAAAAAATAGAAAATTCCTTTTTCATTCTGTTATAAATAGGATTATTATATTTACATAAAAAACAGTATTTCCATGTTTCTTTTTTAACGTTTCTGACTTTAAAATTTTCTATTTATGAGTTGAGTATAAATACGAGTAGATGATTGTATTATACTACTTGGTTTTTCAAAGCAACAGAAGTATTGAGTCGTATTTTCATTATAAAGTTGTCAGTAAATGTTAAAGAGGAAAACTCGAATTAGACCTTCAGTTCTCAAAAGGGCAACCGCAAGTGTAGTTACGGTATCGATTTTTTAAATCTGAATCGATATTAATAAGTGGAATTAGTCAGTCGATTATGGATTTCCGTAACGGCTGATTAACCGGGGAAGGAACAAAAAGGCGCAGAGCCGCGGCGGGACCGCTCGCGGCGCGAACACCAAGCGACCAATAAATTGTACACTTCACCACCCACGGCCACCACCCACAAAACGAAAATAAACCCTACGCCTTCCTATTTAAAGAACCTTTTATTCTCTCGATGTCTCCATCGTGGTTCACCGTACAACACTACACACAACTGATAAAGGTGGCCTCGGCGCACCTGCCGAGCCCGGTTTTTTTAAATGTTATAAGACCAAACGCAGAAAAACTGACGGCTAACTCGCGAACTTACGAAATACCTACAATACACGATGTTCGTGTTCAAATGACTCCGGATTGAAATCCTAATCCACATTGGGGCTTATTATTATGAAAGGCAATAGAATCTAGACTGGCCAATACATGTCGCATTGGTTATATGCATGCCACTTATTTGATTGAATATAAAATTATTCTCAGTAATAATTTTAAAAATATTCATTTCGTTGCACTATTCATTAATTTATGAAAATTCTGTTTTGTAATTAATATCGCATTGCAACGAACATTGGTACTTTGATTTTATAGAGAATCGTCAAAACACTAGATATTTGTCCTAGCAACAATTACACATAGCGGTACAAAATACGATAACAAATATATTCGATGCATATTCTTTTAAATATTTATGGCATACTTTATATATCCTTAAATAACAGTAGGAACCGTAGAAATCTGAAATTTAAGCCATGACAAAATTGGAGGAAAAATCACAAGAATCAGCGTATTGACGATAACAGAAGCCAGGGAATAGTCTAGCCGATGACGCCGGTCGCGGCATGTCTCCACTTCATTTATAATTGCTTTGGTTACAGCTATTATCTTTACAATGTGTTATTCAACTGCTGTCCGTAATTCCACTATAATTGAACACCGCCTGTGCCTTATACAGCTCTAGTTACCATTTTAATATCGCTTCTCGTCTTTTTATTAAGCGATAAACTTCTAAATATAGACTTAGTATAAGCGTTTGCATAGAGAGGTCTCTTATAATTAAGTTAGTTGCAAATTAAATCATTATTCACTTACAAAATAACTTAAAGGAAAAATGTAGGGATAGTCGCTGATGAATGGTAACAAAATTGATTGATTATTATTTAATAGAATAGATTTTTGTAGTTTATTCTCGCTTTTAAAAAACAATACAGGAAGGAAAAATTGAACGATAACCCAATGTTACCTTTCCTTGTGATATTTCTCTGTCGTGATAAAAGTAACAACCTAAGTAATAGCAAGCTTATAATAATAAGCAATTAGCTAAAGAATGACTTTCAGAAAATTTTGTGAACACTAACCAAGATTATTAGAAGACAAAATAATAATAATAAATTTATATATTTTAATCAACTGATACTTCTGCTAAAATAAAATATTGTGTTTTGCAATAATAGTCGAGACAGGAATAAAAATTTGAAATCAATGTAATGTATCTCACATTACATGATTACACTAATAGGCATTTTCCATTGACTAATAATCAAAATATTCATTTTTTGCCACAACAGCATATAAGCCACAATACAAATACGAATATATATCGACATATAGGAACGAGACAATTTTGATAAAGATATATAGTATTTTAAAATATGTCTAAATATAGGTACTTATAAATATACTAAATAAGTGGCCTCGTTAGTGATAAAAAAGCGGAATTTTTTCGAACAGAGCAAACACGAGCGTGCTATGTGCGTGTAAACAGCATTAACAATATTTGTCGCCGCACAACAAATACTATTACGCGTTTACATATACTAGGCATGTGACGTACTTCGTTGTAGAGTACTAAGATATATCGGTGTATTTAAAAAATACCTAATAATAATATATATATATAAATTATCGATCATTTAAAATGATAAATCAAATTAAGCATCTCGGCTGCTAAATCAGTAGCTATGATTAATTTATGTCCGTGACCTATTGCTGCAAAGCTGTAGCTAAAGTTATGAAACAGCGAAAAAATCACTTCACTACTACACTAACTTACTGTTAATTTATAACCTGGAACGTTAATTTTAATCCCATTTGTACGCTTTAGCATGCAGGTATGCTTATAATGATTTATTTCGTTATACTTAAATTCATTTGATTAATATCTATTTTATACGCATATAACCTGATATTCAACATTATTAAATAATAATTAATAGATTATCCAGTGTGTTATTAAAATATTCCTGTCATACTTTTTCACTTGAATTTTAGTAACTCTTTGAAACGTATTATATTTTGGGATAACAATATTTTTAATATTTTACTTACTACTTTTGTTTAATTAAAACCTAGTGATTAGGCCGACGGACTACGTTAATTCCAGAGGATTTGTACCTACACGCATCGCTAGCACTGAATTTAATTTGTCTTAATAATTATTTTGCTTTTAATGTACCTCATTTAATTAGCTGGCAGTTATAAATTAAAAAATAATTATGAAATGTTTTTTAATGTTTCGAAATTATGAATAAAATAATAAGTATTTTAGTCTGTTATTAAAAGATCAATTACCTACTCATTTTTAAAGATATTTAAAAACAAAACGGCACACACGGTACAAATTTATTCCTATATAAGTCCTAAAATAGATTATGTATTCAATAAATATTTCAAAAACAGTTATTTAAATCTGAGTTTTTAGGACAGCTTTAGATTTTATTTACTTGAGAATTATTTGTTAATAACTTATAAAATGTATTTATTACAATTTGTTTTACGTATTAACATGATTACATAATTAATAATAATAATTTTTTGAATATTATAAGATTTTTTAAAACTTACATAAACTTTCAAAACAAAACTATACGAAGTAGCCGACGGCATTGCAACATTTCTATTTTTTTTCCAACGATATAGATGACTACACGCCCAAAAATCACTTCCTGCAAACTTCGAGTGCTTTTGCTAAACATTACGATGGATCCTATTTTTCAAACGGTTCGCATGCTAAGCAAACATTATTAACAACGTTTGTCTCTACATCAAATAGAATTACGCGCTAGTATTAGCTGTCGGGTGTAGTGTGGGATTCGCGAAGGCCGCTCGACTCTATCTATAGCAATGTAGAGACACGTACCGCCTTGAGAACCTTCCACTAAGTGTCTTGTTCACAACTTCGTATACGTGTAAAATAAGAAAATTAAATACTTAGCGATTTATTCATTATTTGGAAACTTTATTATTATTTTCTATTAAAATATTTAAAATTTAAATTTAACTAATTCTTTGGTTGCAAAGGAATTTACGATTCAGTAACGCACTATTACAACGCCAGAATTAATGAAATATATAAAAAATAACAAATACTGTATGTATGTACGACAAATATACCTTTGGCAATATAAAATATTGGAAAAAAGCAACTGTAAAATGTAATGATTTATTTTTTGTCATGTTTGATTTCTACGCATCACTTGTGTTAATTTATAACTTTTTAAGCGCGTGTCCAATGTTCCGAAACAGTCACGCAATTGATTTAGCACTTTTTATTGAGTGTAAATATCAAATACTTCACTCGAAGAGACCACAAAAAATATTTCACCTTATATATGATATAACGATGGTTAACAATTAATGTTTTCTATCAAATACACGTTTTAACTGAATAACTGTAGTTGGTGCCCGTTACTGCGAGTGCCATCTAGCGGCGCGGTGCGAAAACTGCCGTCGGCCACTTGTGAACAATACTTCTTTACAAATATAATGTATAAATAAATAATAGAAATAAGTAAGTACTAAAAATAACTTATTATGGGCACATGCATAATATATTGTATCTTAATAATAAGGTAACGTTATTTTGCTAATTAAATGTACTTGCATAAATTCTTGTATATAAGTAAATAAAACATGTTGTCTATTCTAATATTATTTTCATACTATGAACCATGATAATCATATTTTACACTCCATGTAGTGCATTTAATTTTAATTAACCAGTTATGTTAATATCATTTTATTTTGACCTAAATAATATTTTAATAACTAATATTCGATGTTGGAAAGACGTCATAAATATCATGATAAAAATAACTTGATGATGTAAACAAATAACTATGATATTTATTGATTTAGGCTTTACATTTATTAAAAAGTGTATTTTAATGTATGTTCAATAACGTGGATTTTTAATAAGAAATAATTTAAATTTACTTACAAACATTACACTATTTCCGAAAAGGTAAATTTAAATTGTAGCTTATACAAATCAGTTTTGATTTTACAACGTTATAAGTTTATGCAACTTTCCTGTTGAATGTCACATGAAAATGTCATAACTTGACTGCCGTGACCGACGCCAGCCTCTAATATTAGTCGCTAAACATGAATATTTAGATATTATATTTATAGAAAATATATTCGTCTAAATAAAGATTAATTATTAACGTATAGTGCAATTAAAACCTAATATTGAAATGTAATAAATAATAACTAAAAAATATACAAAATTATTGCTACTTCGCTTACTTAAAGTCGTAGATTTAAAGTTTATGTTTAAATATCTTTATTCTTGTACTAAAGAGTGGATATTAAGTAGATTTTAAGGAAAACCTAGCCCTAGACATAGTTGGTATGCAGGTACAGTCGCCGTCAATTAAGTGGTTGTATAATGTAGAAATCAGTAGGGTAAAAGCCGGATAGTTGCCCCACTTTTGGGAAAAGCTCCATTACTGGAAACTAATTCGTTATTATGAATAATCAACAATGTATACGAAAAGGTAGGTCTTTCATCTATTATACAAGCTGGGTTTTGTAAACATAATTAATATAGGTTTTGAGTAAATCCTGTTTTCCTGGACCTCTCGAAAATGGGATAGTTGCCT
>DWPV01007745.1:0-10496 GCA_018251915.1 Urbanus proteus proteus
AATGAACTAAAATTATTTCATACTTTTTAGTGACATAGAAGTCGGTTTAATTTTTTTGTTAAAAATATTTTTATTGATTATGCATTATAAATCACGATTACTGTAGGAAAAGGTGTAAAAGGGTTTAAAATTGTGATCGTAAAGTCGAAATTTAAATTCAATACAATTTTCGGTTTTCACACGCCCGCTATCAATCGTATATATTGTTAAAATGTAGAGAAGACGGCGGATGCGTGCGCAGAACAAACTCAGTATTTCAATCTCTGAACGATCTAGAGAGTGCATTACGAGCAGGCGGAAAGCATTCAAGTAAATATAGAAATTAAAAAAGTGCACGAAAAGTGCATCTTAAGAGAGGTTTTATTAATGTGAAGTGACGAAGATTGGTGAAGAAATTTGTGTAAAGTGTATTTTAGGAGACGCGTTGCACTAGCCGGCCGGTCCTTACACTCAAATGGCTACTTGTTGATCTATCGAGTTGAGGAAAATCTAAGCAAAACAAGTCGCCGTCGCACGTAGCACGTTGAACGTAAGTTGCGTGATTTCATTAAATCAACACAAAATAAAGTGTAAAATATAGGCATGCTTCTGAGTTATGTTACGACATTCGGCCCTTTAACTTTACCATGTATCAGTAGTGTACACTATCAGTAGTGTAGGGTATTAGAGCATAATTATCATTATGGAAATTTTCTAAAGGTAAAACTTATAGTTTTAGCGATAAATTCGCTAACGCACGAAAAATATCAATACACCCTATATATTTTACTTCGATGCTCATTCGGTTACATGACTAATTTTGTAATAATCACGAACTCACTCTATATACTATGTAAAGTGATTTATACATGTGGTACAAGTATAAATACTTATATTATGCATCTCAAATATACATCTCGTACATCCTGCTCCGTTCTACTACGACATTATGTCTGCTAAGGCTACGCACTTTATGTGCTACGGGTGTCATGTGCTACGAGTGCTACACATAAATGTATACAGATCCGAAATACAGTGTCATCCCAGACAGCCTAAAGATTTCAAACTAAATCCTAATTATTTTATTAATAAAATTTTGTATAAAAGTAGATTGGTATAAGAAAAAAAGGAAAATATGCTAAAGTGGATTAAAAAAATTAGATCATTGGGTTTTACAAAAAGTAAAATACGCTATTATGTAGAATACAGTAAATCAAGGAACTAATAACATATTGTGTAAATTTTAATGTAATGCTTGAATTATGACTCCGAGATTTAATGATATGTATATGGAACTAGTTACGAGTTTTTGCAATATTTCCTAAGAATAGCAGGAACGCTGAATTCGTGGATAGCACACGACGGGTGGGCTGACCATGGGAATCCAGGTGATAATTTCACTTCCATCGCAGAAAGTGAATCCACGTAGTTTAGATTAATTTCAATTTAGTTTTATGTGATAAAATTGGGGACTTCATTTCTATCGCGGACTGTGATTTCACGTTTATAAATCAATTCAAGTTAATGGTAAAAGTGTATTTTAATATGTATCAATATTTATTACAATATGTGTTTCTATATCTGACTGCAATGTTTTCAAACATGCGGATCTGTAGTAGCAATGGACAGTGTATAAGGGATTTAAGATATGACGAGATAACGAATTTTGGGAATGAAATGCGCATGCTCGGTAAATATTAGAGATTCTTTCATCTAATACACTGATTCACCTCGGTAACTACGGAAGTGTGGTATCGCCTTTACCGGGTTGTCAGTGTCAATCGGTCCGGATACGTGTATCCGCAACATTCTGTTATTAACATACGTTTAGTATCCGTTCGCACTGTGCAAATTCATTTAAAGATAAACAAATATTTAGATTTACGGACACGATACGGTCATAATAGGTACAAAGAATTATTTCGGCTCTATGATTGGAGTGCAGACGGTCAGCAGTCTGATATACGAGTAAGCTAAACTTAGATTAGGTTTAGCCGCAGCTATTAGATATGAGATTATTTCATCGCTTGATTAGTTATTATAAATCGGAGTTTTTGAAGGCAGAACGATAATGGCCAAAAGCCTTAGCCGCAGCTACTAGATATGAGATTATTTCATCGCTTGATTAGTAATTATAAATCTGAGTTTATGAAGGGAAAACGATAATGGCCAAAAACCTTACATTTACGTCAAACTTTCATTTGACCCAGTTAAAATACAAAAAAGTATAAAAATATAAATTTTAATTCATAATTTATATTTGAAATATATTTTTGTTGATTGCTTGACAATGATAAATTGTTAAAGGGCAACACTGCGTATCTATTATTTACAATTGACATCTTTATTTCGATTGGCCAACGTGGCTCCCGGACTCGCCCTCACTGGAAAGGAAGGATTTGGTTCACTGAGTCTTTGATATTATTATTAATCCTTAAGAGCCTGCGCGCTACCAAGATGGTACACTACGAGTGAGTTATAATATCAAAATTTAAAACATCTATTTATCCATGTGGTCAATACTTCATTGTTTTTTCGGGTGACAATTTTCACCAGCGAGAATAATTCGCTGTTTGTCTTCTTACACAATTTTCATTTAAATATTTTTAAGTAGATGTTAAAAGTCGCCATTCGGGGATTCATAAATAGCGTTACAATTACACATACTTTTTAATAATTGGCCTATTTCGGCAAACATAATTATACTTTGTAGTGTTAACAAAATGGGATGGATGGGATCTTGGTTAAAAATGAACAGGTTTATTTTTGAACCATTCATCCCATATCTTTTCCCACTGCTAGGCACAGCATTTTACAGAATGTATTATTTTCACCAAAACAGACTTATAAAATGGGCCAAAAATACTAAATGTATAATATGAATTTTTCTATTCCAGAAATGATTTTAACATGTTTGGAGGCAACCAAAGCGAGGAATCGCGTATGCTCGACAGGATGCTTGACCCACCACCTCGCGAGCTCCCACGCGTGCACGTACTCCACGTAACATATTGTAACGTGACAAACGGGGTGATCGTCATGTGGTACGCGGTACTTATAGTGCTGGTCCTGGGATTTATAATGTTACAATACACATTATTCCTCAGATATCTGATGTAATTCGACTATTGAACCTTCTTATAAATTGATTGTACCTATCTGATAATTTTCATCTATTGTATTTGATTGAGTAATAGATATATGGCCGTTTTAGCAAGCGGATGTAGGATGTTAATTGTAATTGCTGATGAAATATTATTTGCACAGAAACAAAAATAAAACAGTCGGGTAATTAAGGCCTAACTAACCTAAGGATTGTTTCTTTTTCTTTAGTACATGTTCTTGTGTACATACAGTGTTTTCAAAGAGAATGTAGTCCTTGTCTTTGAAAGTCTTCTATTTAGAGTAAATAATTTACTCAATTAAATAATATACGTTGTTTTATTGCAATGTGTGGTACAAAATAATATTATTAAAAAAGTTAAATTGAGTGTTTTATTACCTATCCTATTAATTTCAATGCTATCATTTATATCCTTAACCCTTAAAGTTGATTAGGTACATAGTTACATTCACAGCATCGTATTTAAAACTAAACACAATGCGAATAAACAAATAGTAGGTATTTAACCGTACAACTTAAAAATATTTTTTGGAAATATTAATTAACTGTGTTAAATTATTACTCTTATGGAAGTTGCGTATTGGATAGATCCTATCGTTACTATTTTTGAAAGACTTGATACGTACAATCATTATTTAAAATCTTAAAAAGTATACGCCGCGAAATATTAAAAATAATGATTTTTTGTTTAATGTAACTTCTACATAAAAAATCAAATATATGAATATGAGATTTGTATTTATCTGATGTAAAATCTCTATCTTCATAATTAGGGGCTAGATAATGTACTGAACATACAACTAACCTAACACATGGTACCCAAACAAAACATTATTTATTTAAAAAAGGCCAATTTTGGGTCTGAATGGATTTTCAGTATAATCACACCCACGGTTGTCACGCTGGATGTCTTATTATATAGCGCGTTCGTCAACCAATCAGCACGCAGCTTGTGTAAATCAGCGAATAGTCTAAAGGTCTAAACCAATCAGCGTTGAGATCGAGGGAAACGACATACATTTTAAGTCAATCAACCACACCTTTTATGTTCAGTATACATTAGAAAAAATTTTACTCGAGACTGGCTTGTATGAATACTTCATATATTGTTGAAAAAAAAACTTGAAGCTGTAAATTTACAAATGTTGTCAAACATAATATTGAAGAGAATGTGTATTGATTTCCAGTCATTCTTGTGATACAAAATTGTTGTTTATGGATGTTGATAGATAAAATATATATCGTAAATAAAATAACTACAGATAAAATATGTATTAATAAAATGCTAAGAAACTAAAAGTAAAATCCATGACACCTACAAAATATTATTTAACTACATCATCTTAAACCGTTTATTTTGATACCGTCTTTATTGTACAGCTTTTATCTATTTATATAAATATCTAAGAAATGGTGTTTTATGCTTAGTGATTATAATATTTACAAATACTAAGTGGATTGTCAATAACAGCTCATATCCAAATTAAACGTTTAACAATATGAATGTATGCAATATTGGCGATATTATTGTCGACAGTGTGCGACTGCCGATGATTAAATTTCATGGAGCCCCCACACCGTCTTAAATACAGGTAATCTTAGACGGAGTAGAGGGTCTTAAAATCTTAAATTTAAAATTTTTGTACAACGTTATTTTTTTCCTGCGGAGAAATATAGAAAAAGGATTAATTAGCACCCTACCAACTTAATAGCAATTTCTAAATTACGGACAATGGTTGCCTCTCAACTTGCGCCTTAACAAAGTAACTATTATTTTTAAGTCTTCAATAAGCGAATGAAGAACTTGAAAAGTTTAAAACTTGCAAATTAAATATGACGATGGCACCAAATGAATATTTATTTCCGGTTTTTACACTTTCTCTTTACTTTACCGATTTTCTTCAAAGCGTTGCGAAACCCTAGTACATGGGTGGAACGTAGAGGGCGGAAAGCTCAGTCGCATGTCCGTCAGTCGCTCAGTCGATAGCGGACGAATCGATGTTATAAAAATATCATTATTATCACAAAAGTATATTTTTCATACAATAAGCATATCTTTTCATCGTGCTTCGAGCATTCTCTCCGCGCCAAAATAAGGATACAGAGGTAATGTATCATCAAATTATGAAATTTTACGGGAATTTGAAGTAGGGAGATTTTTGACAAAGATTATCCATCATAAAATATTTTGAGTAAAATTTTAAGATTGTTTTAATTATAAGAATATTTGTTATTTCATTGACGTTATTGTCGAATATTTCTGAAAGAAAAATTGATCCTATAATTGTAAACCCTACAATATCATGTAATGGCTGGCCGATCGATAACCTGCGCATTAAAAGATGTGCGGCTATATTGATTGATAATTAATTTACATTAAATAGATAAATCATTGATTAATCAATCATTTATACCTGGAAATATAAAATGGTTTACCAAATTTTACTGATACTTTAAGGATATATTAATTATATGACCACAGATGCGTTGCCACGCCTGATAACTAAGATGGTGGCTTTTACTGAAACGCAATAACTTTTTTTCGCCAACCATACCATTTCTAGAAACTTTGAAGAAAAGTTCCACTAAATAACGATCAAAAATAATGATATTGTTTCACCAATCATTATTGATCCTATCAACGATATCAATAAACTGCAAATATTAAATCTCTTTGGATCTGGATCTTATTGATTTTTTAATTTTTTTTAATCAAAACATAAAACTGATACGATATACAAACATACGTAAACTTTACTAAAATCTTTAAAAATTGAAGATTTGCGCAAGGCTGCTAATCGAAGCTACAATCCGAAATACAAAATAATTGTTTATTTTTGTAATTTCAGCGTTACTGCGCCTTGCCGGCTCCCAACGACTCCTCTCACCTCTAGACTTCACAACCAGGCAAACTTAAGGCTTACCCATTAAGGTAAATTATACACATATCTCGTTTACAATTAAACTAATTGTACAAATCCTGAACGAACCGACAAACAAACGATTTACCAATGATAAATAGAATTTAATAAACACGTTATTCACAGAGAACTTATTGGACGCGAAAACAAAGACCACAACCGACCAGAGCCGACAAAAACCTGTACATACAAAGTTCACTCTGCACATAGCCAAAAAAACGCTAATTTTTACGATTCTAAATAATTAAAACCTGTTCCATGTCTTTGTACACAAAAATCAACAAAAATCGTACAATTCACAAACACAAAAAGGAGGCCTATTTGAAGATTTTGCGTAACTCCAGCTGTGTTCTTAAGTGAATGTTATAACACGTTAAGGATTCATTTATACACCTACGCAGAAAACCTGTTTCTCCCTTATAACAGCAAGATTAATCGGCTCGTATCTTCTGATATATATATAGTAGTTTTCATTTTCTGTACATGCGATAAACTAACAGATATATCCCATAATTCACGTGACATCATCACTACACTATGCTATCACTAAGCTATGCCACAAGCAAAATATCGATATCGTATGTCTAAAAAGACAATCTTACAAGAGAGCAGTTAAAAGATATTTTCAAACTATTAATGAATTGGTTTTTGTCTTTACATATAAGGCAATCAGAACAAAAAACATTATTAAAGGTGAAAAAATATTTTTAAAAGTTTAATACAGAAGGTATAGTGCTTTAATATATCTTTACTGCTCTCCTGAAAAATTGACTTAAAGACATACAATACTTGCGAGCCATCGATATGTGTAATCAATCAAACGAAGACACCTGCAAAAACTAGTGTATATACCTGTTTGTCAGTCACCTTGCGAGACACATAATACAATATGCCATTAAAGTACAATTTTGTTTCAGATTATCCTGACATTACCGCGTCATCGGTCACCATCACTGGAAGCACGCGTCGTCATCTTACCTTCGACCTCAGAAATTGAAATTATTTAAGTATAATCTTAAAAATCATTCACATAACTTAAGAAAATCATTATAATTGACAACGATGTCGGCAACTAATTACACGAACGTATCGAGCAACGTTGAAATTCTCGAAGATATTTACTCGAAAGTTTCCATCGTACATAAAATCGGCGTAATTGTGTTGATGTGCCAGATGGCCATTATTTTCTATCTTTGTATTCAGTATTACATGCTGAAGTGGAGTATGGCGTCCATTCCGATGGCTACCATTAACAATAGGGAATACATCCCTCGGCCAAACGAGTTTATCCTTGAGGAGAGGATAACAAGCCCCCGCGTTACAGAATCATCAGGAAATTACCCTACCGTACCTTACCCGCGCATGTAAGAGGCTTTCGGCAATTAATTTAATCATACAATCCAACAATATGAAACGAAGACATACAAGCAATGGAAAATAAATAATAACTCGAGATACCTATAGTAACGCCTTAACTTAAACTGTGTAGAGAGCCTAGAAAACTCTACTGTATCATGGTTGCCTTGGATACACAAACACCCCGACCCAGGACAGAAATCTATATTCATCGTACATATATCTGTCTGGCCGGGAACCCAACCCCAGTCTGGCTCGCGGGTCGTCAAAGTAAAGATCATCTGTCTAGTATTGTTATACTTATATGTTATACATAAGAAGCTAACGATAAATATAGTATTGCATCCATGCTTCGTATGAAATCTGAAATTTAATAGAAGATATTCTCCGTACTGTAACATATGTTTTATCAACATATCACTTGCCATGCCTTTCATCAAAACTTTACATTTTAATTTTAAATTGTTAAGCTACTAGAAAAATCATTCCATAAACCAGTATCATCTAAAGTTAAAGTAATTATATTGACGTTAATCGCATTTAAAATTGTTGCAAAGATTTAACTAATAAATAAATAAATATTATGTACTTTGAAATATAAGCTCTCAAATATAAGCAGCTTACTGTATGTTAATGTATTATGATTAAAAATAAATATTAATGCAATGTGTCTTATTACTTGGAAAAGTAAATAGTCATTCTTAACAATACACTGTGGAGAATGATTATTTAACTTCTGGGTTAACATGTCAATAACGCACTAATTACCTCTCTCCTACAAATAATAATGTACCTTTTTAAGCACAATGTTTACTCTGATACTTCAGTGAAACGAAAAGCCAGCTTGCAAGTTTTATATAGTCGTCAATAATTGTCCTCCTCGAAAGGATATTTATGATATTGGTGTAAGTTCTATTGAGGTACAAAAAATATATATCTGTTTCAGCTTTAGTTGTGATAACCAGAATGCGATTGATGATGTGGGAGGATAAGTGGGTGAATTGATCACTACTTATTGTAGTATTCATAACAGCTTTTGACCTCTAAAATATAACATGACAACATAACCCGGAGGAGTATCATCCGGATAATTTTAATGCTACGAGTACGCATGTACGTATTGTACGGACGTAGCGCGTACTGTGGGCGTTCGTAGACCCGCGTAGAGGTTCGTAGACACGCATGTAGCAGACTGAGGTCCATGGATTGAAGTGAATTCATCAAATACAAAGTTGGCAGATATTTCTTTGTCAAATAAAATTATTTACTGCATTCTATTTCTTTTTGTATTTACTGTTTTCATATATTTTCATTGTAATTTTTTCTGCTCCAAATATTTTCCCTGTAGACTCCTAACATTTACTCAATGCATATGAAAGTATGCACGATACCCATAACAAAAATGCAATTTAATTTTTTTTGTCTGTCTGTCTGTTTGACTGAGGTAAACCTCTATACGGCCAGCCGTATATTGGCCCAGGCAAATTTTGACGGGAGTTTCACCAGAAGATAGCTGAAGGTCTAAGGCGTAACATATCACTTGAGTTTAAATATGTACGCCTTTTTACTTGTTTAGGGATGAAACTGCGGGGATCAGCTAGTATAGAATAAAAATTGAATATTTTGACATTGACATCTGACATACATAGTTGACCATAAACGTTTTGATATGTCAGTATTATCGTCAGTAACGTACACTTTGAATGTTTATGTATGTTTTATTTTATATATTTGTAATACTTATTATAAATCAATGGCTCGGAAGTAAACTATCGTATGTCTAAAAAGTAAATATTACAGGAGAGCAGTTTAAAGATATTTCGAACTATTAATAAATTATTTTTTATCTTTATATAAATTAATTAAACATTAATAAAGGTAAAAATATATTTTACAAAGTTTAATATAGAAGGATCCTGCAAAAATCTATCTATCTATGTAAAAATAAATCTAAAAGGATTCCTGTAAAATGGACTTTTTAGACATACGATAGTTTACTTGGATGCCATCGAAATATTATCAATCAATAATCTTCTCTACATGAACTTCCACGTAGACCTAATCTCACACACCTTCGGTTGCACAATATTCGACAAATCGTAATTTTCGTATCACGTAGTAATACATATTGTGATGTAAATAACCTTCAGTGAATCCTTGCACAGTTTAATTAGAAGTTAGTTGTATCGACGACATCTTAGTTTCTGTATTGAGTTAATCATGAATCACAATGGTTTGAAATTACATTAATTGAACTGACCGTCTCGGAGGGCGCTACTGCGCCCTGCACATTTGATTTTATTTATTACCTTTGACTTATCTCTGTGGTATAATCTAAAATTTTATCAAGAGCATTGCGGTAAATGTTAGATTTTTGCTGCTTTAACTTTATACATCTTAATTTTTATCCGCAATACTTTGGATTTACCGTTACTCGGGATTTTACGGTAATATATCCAACGACTGGCTAGCAAGCAAAAGTTGATACCAACTTAGTGATTGGTTGGATATAATATACTTGGTTAACACTTGCTGAAGTATAATTTCAAATAAAAATAAGAAAAAATATATGGTGTATTGATGAAGATATTTTAATAGTATTTTAGTCCAATTTTAAAACTGAAGCGAGGAAAATATTTTTAAGTTGCAACCCTAAAGGTACGTAGGGGTAAGCTGTATGGATCGGATCCTTCCGAGACACATTCTACTGCGCCATTGGGGATAATTTAGTATTGTAGCGATTACAAGGAAATCGTCAGATAATTGCCATTGCTATAGACAAATATATCCTATTCGGCAAAAGGAACAGCAGAGGAAGAATAAAATCTTCGCAGCTCTACAACCTTGCTCGAGGAA
Source organism: Urbanus proteus proteus (assembly GCA_018251915.1). Lineage (NCBI taxonomy): Eukaryota > Metazoa > Arthropoda > Insecta > Lepidoptera > Hesperiidae > Urbanus > Urbanus proteus. The sequence continues at coordinate 10,237 of DWPV01007745.1, forward strand.
AATCAAGTCGTGAACAATGTAAGTAAAATTGAATGTTCGCAGGACTCATTATAATAAAGATAACTAATTATATACTTAGAGTAATTACCCTTTAAGTTCTTCTTAAACGTAAAAGAGAAAACATTTTAACGCATTTAAAGCCGTTACTCAGCATAATATTACATATATCATCAAGAATATTTTCTTTGACGTCATAACAATCAATACACGCCATTTTGTCTTCACACCCTGCTTGACACAACTTAGCAAAAGTTGTGTCA
>DWPV01007746.1:0-10495 GCA_018251915.1 Urbanus proteus proteus
TTATGCGCTGTGTGCAGTTAATGGTGGACACTTGAGGGATGTGCGCAGGGTTGCCATGTCAATAGAAAGTATTTTATATTTCTTTTTTTATTTTAAAATTTCTATAGTCGATCGAGATTGTAGAATACGCCTAAGTAAGGCGGGAAAGATGTTTTATGGGATAAAAATGAACTGATTATTGATTGTTATTTTCTGTGATACTAAGTTTTAAAATCTTTAAAATTACAAACATTTATCATCGGAATTGTAAATTATAAATGACACAAGTTTTTCTATTTAACTTGTCTTATTAGAAGCCAAATCAATCAATCCTGATATATGTTTAAAATACTTAAATCAAATTCGGACATAAAAATGTACATTATATAAAGAAAAAAAAAAAGAAAAAAAAGATTGGTAATGTACAACCCTGATTTATAGAAGTATCCCAGGTGTGCGGGTCAATGACCGCTTCAGATCCTCCTCAAGTTTTCTGAAATGAAAGAAGCAACAAAGTGATCGACCATTTTGAAATTTTTGAATTGATATTCTCTGACGCCTAAATCAGAGCAGTTATAGCCAAGAGGGGAGACTCAATCGGGGTCCGAAGTTCAAATCCCAGGCACCTTTGATTTATGTGTATATTAGAAATGAATTACCTGTCACTTGCTTTAACGGTGAAGGAAAATATCGCGAGTAAACCTGCACACCTGAGAGTTCTTAAAAATTCTGAAAGGTATGTGAAGTCTACCAATTCGCACATGGCTAGCGCGGTGGACTAGGGCCTAAATCCCTCTCACAGTGAGGGGAGCCCCGTGCCTAGCAGAGGGACGATAATGGATTTTCTACCATACCATATCACGACAAGGAACAATTAAGCTGTGGTGTCAACGCAAAGATGCAGATAAACCACGAAAGTTTTAACACTTAACCATTAAGTGATGAATTTTAATGATTCGAATGTAGTAAGAAGTAGAAGAAAGTAACATTTCTTTCTGAACTAGGTATAACATAAGCGTTAACTGTTAATTAAGGTGTGTATTGGTTATAGGCTGTAGTAGGGGGACTAATACTCGTTCATACTTGTGTAATTCACAAAAAAATGATAATTAATAATACGGTTATCTTAAAGATTCGATATCGTATCTGTTTCTAATGTTATTTCACATTTCTATAATGAAACTCCGTACTACACCACATACCAGTTAAACCAATATGATTACGACATCGTGTTAACCTAGGGATTGAGTTTTGTCGCTAAAAGCCCGCGTCGTGACGCGTGTGATGGATGACGACAGAGTTGTCGCGTCCTCATTTGCCGAGTGCGTTGTATGGTCTGTTGGGTGCCGGGGTAATATCCTTGAGGGTATTGGGTGTTGCCGAGAGACCCTGTTTGTTGCAGAACACAGCTTTGTTCTATGGTTTGTGTTCTAATTGTGGGTGTGGTTGGATTGAGTTATGTCGCTAAATGCCCGCGTCGTGTATGATGGATGACGACAGAGTTATCGCGTCTTTTGCTGAGTACGTTGTATAGTTTGTTAGGTGCCGGTGTGGAAATATCCTTGAGGATATTTTTGTTCAGAGAAAGGACTGTTTGTTATACTGAACACAGCTTTGTTCTATAGTTAGTTTTCTACTTTTGGGTGTGGATGATTGAGTTTTATCGCTATACTAAACTATACTATAATTAAAAAAAATCTGATGTATGTATTCTCGAGGAAACCCCGTAAAGGCTTTGCGGACCCCAGTGCTCCGCGGAGCACACTTTGAGAATGGTTGGTTTAAGGTAACAAAGTGTTAAAACCAAGAAATAGTTGTGGTGGTGCCGGCAGAGTCCACCCATGAAACGCTCCTTTCACCTTATTAATCTTGACAATTGAAGATTCTCTTGACTTCCAGAAACCCCCTGCCACGTAGCCGGGTGAACGTCCTCTCACCACCCAGTCATTCTCTCGATGACCTGTATAATATCACGTTGATTATACACCTCATAAACTGTGAGAAAAAAATATTAACATCATTCATATTCAGTGGCGCACGCGTCTGTAGCGTTTCGGGTTCGTGCTCGGGAGAGTGACAGCCGATATAAATCTTGCAGCGTGGGATAGGTAATGATTATAAAGATGTATGCGTCCACCAACCCTTACATATCTCAGCTGACAACTGATGCTGTTGTCACTCCTGAGCAAGATTGTCGCTTCATACGTGCATAAGCCAGCCGGCTTCCTCTGAACCGCAAGACCTATTTGAGGTCATATTTGGTGTGGCCTCCACCGCCATTTCCCGGTAAAATCATTCTGGTTGTACGTTCGTTGATTTTTGCAGTTGATTAGAGAAACGCATTTGGAAACTTGTGATCGTCAGATGGAATAGGATAATTCCATGTCTTTCTCTATTGTCTACTTATCTAAACGAATTCAATATTTTTGTTGCATTCCATTGGATTTTTGTTCTTTTTCTTGTCCCAAGTTTTCCTGGAACAGCCCACTCGAGAATTTCGAGAACATTCCATCCCGGGAAGCCAGGTGAAAGACCTCACCAGCCGGTCAATTCCACCAATGACCTGTATAATTTCACACCCATTATACGGCTGTAAGGCACCATGGGAAAAAAATTAAAGCGATCCCATTTAATACGCATGGGGTGGGTACCTGAATTTCAAAACGGAATATTTTTTATTTAATTAGCATAATAAAAGGACCTACCGTCCACGGATGCTGTATCCATGTATAATATCATTAGTAGGTACTGAGGTTATTGACCGGTAAGGGTTTGGTGTTGTTTTGTGGCATATATTTTGGAAAGTGCAATGAACCGTAGCCTGAACGTTTGAAATATCTTTTTGTTATTTAATTTAATTGTTTTTTATTGTAATATTTCAATATCTCTTACCACTGTGATGCCTCTGAGTCATACATACATCATATTAAAGTTAGACAAATTCAATAGGTATTGATTAAGTAGTCATGTAATTAACATTACAGTCAGCGACATAAAAAGTATTGGAAAAAAGTACTTCTTAGGGTTAAAATGAAAATACATAAATAACATTGGTAGAATTATATCATCTTATCTTAAAAATATTTTTTTCAATATAGATATGTATGTATTTAAATATAAGATAGTATGTATAAGTAATACTTACTTAGTAGCAGTACCCAGTTTATAATAATGTCTAGTTCGAACATAATTCCTATCAATTCTAAGAAGGTAAATTGTGCCGACGATCGACGAAACAATATTGCTAGCTGAAACAACGCAGTGGAGAATTAACTGTCACTGAACAATTACGTGTAACGTGTACAAAAATATCATATGTCCTTCCAAAACCGACAAATAACGTAAATATAGTCCCTAATCCATTGTAACAAGGGCCAAGGGCGCGTATTAAGGTGGTTTGTGGGTAGAAGCGGCGTTGTCAACAAAGGGGAGAATTAAGATGAATGACCGCTGTTTTTTTAGGAGCTGTTTTTAAGGAGGGCTTGCTCTAAATGTGCGTTTTATTGGATTAACTAGCCATTAGCCCGGTTTATCTGTGTTTTGTCTAATGTACGCACAGAATAATGAATTCTCAGACAAATTACATATAACTTATAACTGATTTATTTTATAACGTGTAAATCTCATTTTTTATGTTTCTGGTGAAAGTTTCACAATGGTGCTGTTATATCTATTACAGTAGGTATGAAGTTAGAAAAGTTTCCACTGATTTGCCTTGGTTATCCTTTAGCTAATAGAATATACCCATTGCCGGCTTTAGGGGGAGAGGAGGGGGGTTGGTTAAGGCACGAGCTTTAACGCATGTATAAAAAACGGAATATCTTCTAGTTACTTTATGACATTTTATGGCCAAATGTGTAACTCGCCCGGGGCATCAAATGTGTGGCTTGTTTGGGGCGCCAAATAAATTATGATGGTTAATGCCGGAACTGACAATACCTAATAAGTACCAAGTACACGAATGTATGTATCAGTTGTATTTCAGATACCTATCCTAAAATTAGATAAATAATTGTACCTATTACAATCACGTAAAAAATTGTAATCTCACCAACTGATACTACATCCAATGTGGATTATTTTAAAACACAAACTAATATCAATTATTAAATAAATTATATTTCATGTATATTTTACTAATTTATTTGTATCAGAGGTATTCCAAAATACCAATTCAAAATGTATCACTCTTATCTCTTCTTTCTCTTATATCTTTGTCCCTAAGTTTATAGATGCCCATCTGGCTCGAGCTTTATGTGTAGGCTCTGTGAGCGCCTACTCTGTGTTGCTCAATTCCGTCGTGTCGATGCGAACTCGTTAAACAAACCCCTCGACGATTCCGACGAGCTATTTGTAAGACAAACTTACGATCCACTTGCAATGGATACTAGGTGTTTCAATGTGATTGATGATTACAGCTTTTACAAGTAACAACCTACTGTTTAGAATTATGTTTCTTGCATCGTAGGTCCGTCTTTTTAAACAGAAATATTATCACTTAGGAGTTTCATAATATTTTTCCCTGGGCTGAAGCCATAGCTTCATATGTATGCATAATATATTATGCACATGCTGAAATTGAAAAATATCCAAGTTTAAAGAAATCATCGTGCCGTTGTTATTCTGGGTAGGAATTGAACCCAGAACTATCTCCGGGTCAGCCTTAGAATGAAATACTCCCTATAATCGAATTGGTGAAAAATCATTATTTAGTAACAAATAATCCTTTACTTTTACTGGAAGCTACAGGGCCACCGATGAGGTGATTGCCTATAGTACCTACCACTAACATTTAATACGTTATTCTATCGTTTCGAATAAACCGTTACGCTGTTTACTTGGCTACGACTTTTCTATTTATTTATAGTGACCACGTGATATAATGAGTAAAGAAATTATTTCCATACATTTTTTTAGATTTCTATTACGAAAATGATTGTAGATTATCTACCTAAACTCTAGACATCCAGCTGCATGAAGTATCTATTATTATGAAGTATTCTATCAGTGAGTTCAAATACACATTTTTCAGAATGTTTCATACGTCTATTGTTCGCCTCGTTACAGGCGAGCGGATTATTTTTCAATGTGCTGCCGTATATTAAAGCGATTTGATTATGTATGCGGATTCTTTGCTCAGCCACATCTACAAGTCACCTTCGGATTTGCCGGTCAAACACCACTGCACCGGGGTGCTTACACACTGACCGGGGAACACCTAGGTACCTGAAGAAAATAAAAAATTCAAGTAATTTTCAAAGGTACACGAAAGAAAAGTGTAGATAAAGCAATAGGTACAATAACCAATTAGAAATTCAGAGTATGTTCCGAGTTAATAGAAAAGAAACGCAAAAAACAAATTGTCTTAACAAAACTTAATGAAATAATCGCACAATAAGAAACATCTACGAGTATTTCATTCTCAACGAGATTCATTCGTCCCAAACGACGCCAGGTTTTTACATGCCATTGGGACATGTGTTATCCGCCATAGTCCTGGATTCGTTACAATTAACTATTTGATTCAAAAATGTAGTGTTGAATATTTAATTTACACTGATTCGTATTTTTAGTATGTACAGATTGTACAGTGTAATTTCGTAAAGCAAATGCAGGATCATGTTTTATTTTCAATTTTCAGACGTCAATCTATCGTCAGTCAGAGGTCACTCACTCGGTGTTCTTTTCGGAATTGAACAACTCCGGTTGCTATACGAGAAAATTCAAATAATTCCATAGTATGTGAACGGTCCCTACACCCATAAAAAATAGTAGAGCACCTACCATCTATCGGAGATGTTGATAGTCGGCTCGATATTAAAATGTCCGCTTTGCAAGTCAATGTCCAAGGTTCCACCCGGTGTCAACGATCGTAGCAGTTGGCTCTATCGTACCTAGTTGAGGGTTCATGGGAACTTTTGTGGGAAGCATCATCATTATCAGTAAGCAGTGATAGTGTAATGGATGAAACTTGGCCTCTCAATCGAAGGGTCCTAGGTTCAAATCCCGGGCACGCACCTCTGATTTATGTGCGTATTAGAAATTAATTATTACTCTCTTTACAGTGAAGGAAACCTGCACATCTGAGAGTTCTTAATAAGTTCTCATAGGTGTGTGAAGTCTATCAATTCGCACTTGGCCCGCGCGGTGGACTAAAGCCTAAAGCCCTCTCATTGAGAGGAGATCCGTGCCCAGCAGTGGGATAATAATGGGTTGATGATGATCATCATCATTATCATTGAAAGGTGGATCTCGTATGGTTCGACCAGGAAGGTACCACCTTTAAACCTTCTTCTGTGAAGCTCTCGTGTATCGGCAGCAGGCTGTGGATGTTGGTTGACTTACTTATGTTAGAACTCGAATTTACTCCGAAGTAACACATACTTGGTTACAACTCTACGCGGATGACTGTGATTACTTACCTCCAGGTAGACTACTCCAGGGGGAGGACTTAATATATCGACGGCATTACCAAGTATTCTGGTATTTTAACAGCTGTTGGGAGCTGCTATGTTCTTGTTTGAATGGTGTGGTAAAATTGTGCTAGGAAAAGGTGGACTGCAAGCTCGTTTGCTACTCACAGGTTAAAAAAAAAACTTAGCTATCTTTCAGCGAAAGTCTTGTCAAAATCGGTCCAGCTGTTCAGAAAATTACTTCTGCCAAATAGACAGACAGTCTTTTTTTTTATTGCATTTTCGTTATACATAGTTACCTATCGTGTATACTTTCATATGCATTGAGTTAAAATATTGTTAATTTGAAATCACAAACAGACACTTCAATTTTATTTATTTTTATCGATGGGTATTCATTAAAAATTGGTATAAAAATATATGTCGTGCCCTGTCATACTGTACATTCAACTTTTTAAGCAAGCATTGCACCATTTCAGTGATTTGAGTAAATAATTATATTTTCATATTCATTGTATTTTAATTCGAGCACATACGATATTCATAGTTAGAGGCGGTATTAAAATGATCACTTTGCAAGTCAATGTTCACATTTCTCTCTCGGAGTCAACGGTCTGTCGAAATTGAACCGATTAATATGGAGCGGATTGGTATTCGATCTACATTGTTTTGATGATAGTAGGGACTGGTGGATCCAGAAGGGAGTAGCGGCAAGGGAACTGGGGGTCCCAACCCCAAATTCCCTCGATTTCAAATATTAAATGCAAGCACTTGAGTATATTCGTCACGCGGAAAATATCAAATACATATAATCCCAAGGCCCAATACAATATTTAAAAAATAGCATTCTTCTTATTTAAAGACTTTTTCCCCATGTTTGTTTTTTGAAACCTTAACTTCGGCATCTTTTTTTGGTCAGTTTTTTAGTCAGTCCTGAAAGTCTTAAAAGGGAGACACCTAAGGCGTCCCAGATAAGTCCTCAGCGGTAGCAAAGTATTTGTGGCCGACCTTTGGTAGGCCTCTTATCTGGGGTTGGTCACAGATATCATGGCTGGCAGTGAGCACTTACCAACAAATGATCTTGCACACACGTTTGCTGTTTAATTAGGTTTTATATAAAAAGTAGATTACAGTGTTAAGCTATTATGTGATAAGTTGTTTCATTTACTTAATTAGTACTTTTTCTGTTACAGACTAGAAACAAACTACGAAGTGACATCAGAGAAGTTAGACACTCCTCCCGGAGAAGTTGTGAAGAGAAAATAAAAGAATTGTGATATTGAATTGGAGAGGTATTCAGGGGAGTACTTTTTATTATTTTTTTATTTTTATTGCAATTGGATCTTGACTAGAAATTATGATGGGAAATCATGTGTTTGCTTGATAGTTTAATAAAAATATTTTAACATTGGTGTATATTAATTTTAACATTTACATATCCAAATTTGTATACCAATTTCAAATAAAATTGTCCACCTGATATTAAATCAAGTTAGTCACAGTATGATGACCCACGTGGCGAAACGGTTTCCATACAGGTCTGACGCGAAATAGGTCCCGGGTTCGATTCACAGCCAGACAGACAGTTAAATGATGAATCTAGATTTCTGCTCTGTTTCTGGGTGTTTGTGTATGTGTGTGTCCATGGCACCCACGACATAGGAGAAAATCCTACCGTGGAGCTATATTTCAAGCTGTTTTGGAGTTGGACTGTATGGTCGTTTTCTTCGTCAATCATATCAAAAATAAGATTGGAGTTCTAACGGTCAACCACATTGTTTTCCTTGAACACTAAGTTGGAACTTGTGATGTCTTTGTCGTTAACACTGCTCTCATGACTTGTGTAGCGGTGTTGCCACAGTTGAACCACAAAGGACCCTATCCTATTCGACACGAACCATGGAGATATTCTCCTCTGCTTACTATTCATGCACATTGAAAAATCCAGGTTCAACGTCCCACAGACAACAGTGACCGCTGCGCCCTCTAGGTATTTCCAGGGCATTAAAATTCCAATATAATTTTCCACCAGATTATACAGTCTATAACATAAGTTCCCTTACTTTACCCATATGCGCATAATCATGCAAATGGCCGTGTAGAGGTTTTCGTTTTTACGACAGATGGAGTATTTACGGCCTTTTCTCAATTTTTAGTGTAGTTTTATTTCAAGTGGTATGCCGTCGTCACCTTTTATGGTCGTAAAAAAAAGCTGATTTTGAACATATTTCTACCTTATTATAAAATCACTTTTTTAGTGTACTAATAGTTGCACGACAAAAATGATATTATTGTGCCTGTATTGTCAATAGTCTTTTATGTAAAAAGGCTGTTACATACGAATGGATAGATGAAAACTAGATTGGAAAATATTATAGAACAAGACATGACTTTTTCGATGTTAGTATTAAACAAATAAACCAACAAACAAACTTGCCAAAGATTATTACTATTGTTACGACACAAAGGAATCTATTCTGATAACTACTATCTGGTTTCCAAAGAGATATAAAATAAATAATACTTAGAATTACTGTATTTCACCTAAAGACATAAGTATAAGAAATAACATGCAACCATACTAATCGTTCAACCCTGAAGGGATTGAGGAGAGGCAGTTAAGACGAAGGATAATCTAAAAAGAAAGGGGGTAAGTTTTCTGCCGTCAGTTCGCTTACATCTGCACACGTCAAAACATCCGCGTTGAAATATCTAAGGGTGAGTATACATTATTTAATAAATTGACATGAAAAAATGTTTTAATATTCCTATGTTTATTATAATACTAGTTATTGCGTACTTGCGTATTCTCTCTGAGAGTTTTTGGGATGTAGATTCAATGAGAGATATATAGATTCCACACCATTTTTCTGTTTGTATGATATTATGTTTTAAGAAATAACAACAAAATTACTTGTTTTTGGATGATTTTTTTTATCAAACTTTAATCAACTCCACTTCTTCCACTTTAATCAACTCAACTTCAATCATTCCCAATCTATGGAAAGCTAAAAACAAAATTTTAACTTGTTTTGTCTCAAAGCTTTTTTAAATCGACATCGTAATAAGAGGAGGTTATATATTTAGCTGTATTTTTCAAAGATAAGATTATAAAGAATGTGTGTGTACTGACCTTAATTCCTGTGGGTTTTCGCGTTTTCGCCATGGTGAGTGGAGTGTTGTAGGCGGGCGGTTTCCTCGGCGGAGACGCGTGGGTTGCGCATTGTACTGTGGTAAGCCAGGATAAGCCGAGAAAACATCCGTAAACATGTTTGTTACGATTTCTTTTATCACAAATAAGTATTTTTGGTCAGTAAAGGATCTAAAAACTGAGGGAAGTAGAGTTCTTTTGTTTATAGTTTTACTTGTAGATTGTTGTCGGTCGTATGAAATTATTACTAGAAGTGCGTATAGCTACGCTTCGTATAGGTATATGCTATAATTGATGTAAAAATTAAGCAACAATGGGCGCGCTCGATAGTAAGATGGGTCGGTCATCCATCACCTACATGCTGAAGTTCATACTCGTCAAATAGTAGAAGTAGTTATCATTATCGGAAGCTTTAAAGGCACATTAATACTAATAATTGTTTTTAATAAGATGTTTTTGTAGTAACGTGATGGAATGTGCTTTTAGCCTCCTTCATACGAATAAAGAAACTCATGATAAACAAATTAGGTATTTTAGTACCTTTACGAGTTAAATACGATCAATCTCTAAAACAATTGACCCAGTTGAAGTAAAATTCATAAACAAAACTTTGAAGAAAAAAATCAAAAAGGATTTATGTAAAAAGCATATTACATGGTGTGGTCACCCTACAAGCTGACGTCACGCGTGTACCCATCTAGCTCGTACGTGGTGGCTTTGCAGCTTTAAAGGTAAATGGCCCAATTTATAACATTATATATATACATACAACGTATGTTTTATACATAATTTTGTAATATTAAACAAACGTAATGTATATGTGTAAAGTTAAACGCGGTATCAAATTACTTTGTAATAACTTCTTATTTTGTAATAACACTAGCTTTTGCCCGCAGCTTCGCTCACGTGGACTACTGAAATGGGATGAAGATTTTCTATGCATTAAAGCATT
>DWPV01007747.1:0-10495 GCA_018251915.1 Urbanus proteus proteus
CGTCGTGTTCTCTTCTTTAATGGTATGTGGCCACTACCGCCCACGGACTTTTATAATCACCCCAGATATGATCACAGTCCTACCTGAAGTCGGCCTCAGATGCGTTGCTACATCTGAGGACTAAGTTGGAACGCCTCGGATAAGTATGTCTCTCTAACCACACCCTTCAGACCAAAACACAGCAACGCTTAACTGCTGTTATAAGACAGAAATACGTTTGGCGGTGATGCCGCCGGAGTCGAACCACAAAGGGCTCTACCACTGTTAAAGTGCCTACGGAGTCGAATCTCATACGTCAAGATCACTTTAATTTTTTTTTATAAACAAAACTATTACTATAGTTCACTTACCGTCAGATGGGCTGCATGCTCGTTTGCTACTTCCATAACACAAATATTAAATCCCTCGTAACACATAAAGTTAGTACGCAAAATGTTTCATAGCTAATAGCTACAATTATTCCTTTGCACAATATTTATTCGTATAGAGGGAGAACTTATGTATCATTCTCTACGGGATACGTTATTAGCAGTGCCCCGCAGGGAACGCCTGGGGCAGGCGCTACTGCGATACAAATTAGCTAGGATTTGCTTGTTAGAGAAGTAAATGTTAGCACGGATTTAGCTCTTTACATATCATATTGCTGTATTTAATTGTCACAGAATTTTAACCTCAAAAAAGGCTACTAAGCATTTTTTATGGAAACTTCAGAAATATTTTTAGATAGAAAAAACAAATAAGATACTCAGCTTTTTTAATGAAATTTCATGAATGTTTTTAAGCTAAAAAATCTTTGTCATTCGACAGCAGTATATTTTTTCGACAGTAGTACCTACTAAGCATTGTTCTATTCATATTTTAGTTTAAGGCAATATTGCTTTCTGACGCTTTACAAATAATCCAACGATAGGGTTTTCTCCTTTGCCATGGGTGCCATGGACACACACATAGACAAATACACAAACACCTAGACTTAGAATAGAAATCTAATTTCATTTTTCAGAAATCTGTCTGGCCGGGGATCGAACCCGCGACCCACAGCGTATCAGATATAGTAGCCATTGCATCAAGCGGGTAATCAAAGCTATTAGCGAGACAGCATTGGCTACTTCATTAATATAAAAAATCCCTATGACACAAAGGATATGCCATGAGTAAGTGTTACAACCGTAGAACCTCCCCCAGATGTGGGGAGAAACTCGGACAAGTTATTAATACTACATAATGGTGATCCCAAGAAATGAGGTCGTAACTTGCGTGCTCATGACGTAATAACATTTAAAATGGGTAAAAGAATATGTCGGACTTTATTGCAGGATGAGCTTCATGCATGACTTTGCTCGATGCCCCAAGCGTTTTAAATGTTCACTTAGAACAATAATATTATAGGGGTAAACTGTATGTAAAACTGTAAGTGTTTGAGTTTTATGTCATGTTCTTTGACATGAGTTTTTAAATATTTAAGTTAATAGTTCTTTTTATACTTTGAGTCAAGATAACATGCATTAAAACTTATTTATAATTAAATGTAGGAATAACAATCATTAAATAATTATTTACAAAATATACATACCAATATAAAAAATGAAATACAAAAATATAAAACAAAAAAGAGCATACCTTATATATACAAAGGATATTCACATGCTGAGAATTTTGCACGTTTCCCAGAAATATGTTCATGAATTCTTCTTACTCACATTTTAAGATTTTTGAGTGTTATGCATTTCCAACTTTAAACTAGGACTTCCTATACCACGAATGTCTCCTATACACCAGTAGATGGACATATAGCAGATCAAGAACATACATTAATTCATTGTGTAAAAAAATACATTCCATAAAGAAATAAATGTATGTAAGTATTTTGTGTACATAATTATGTCTAATAGATATTTATACCAAAAATCTGCTGCTAATTCAAACTAACTTTATATTTCAGAGAAACTATTCTGAATTTAAGTTAGTTAAAAACAGTTAACAAAAATCCAATCGCTTTCCCTTACAGATGTATTCAAATTATACATTTCAAAAGATCTTTGAAGAGCACGCCCAGAGACCTAAATAAGCCCAATTTAAACTCAAAATAAAAATAAAATTCGCCAAGCATTTTACTATTTCGAATTTCTGAAGGTGTTGCCATAATCAACTCGATAACTGGACTCCCGAGCTGCATAAGCAATTGACCGACAAAAGTCCCGCTCGTTTCAAAAACGATTCACGTGCTAGTAAATTGTCGGTTTGCAGAATCGAAGTCGTACCGAGGATACGAAATATCAGAAAGATATTTTTCTGCGCAAGTAACTGCCATTTCGAAGGGAAAAAGCGTTGTACATGATGCAAGGAGACAAGTTGTGAGCGGTGGCGGTTTAAAAAATTTAAAAGAACGACGATGCGTGACATTGCTTTTAGTATTGGCAAAGGGAAATCTCTTGCCAGGCAAGGTCATATCTTAGGAGTGGACGAGCTTCAAAAGTTTCCGTTTGGAGCTGGTACATTGGTGGATGTCGAGAATTCTTCGATAACGTGACGCACAATATTTGTGGCGACATCTTTTGACGAGTTTAAAGCATGTCTTACTGACTATTGATTAATTAATACACAAGCTTCACACTATATAAAGCAGATTAATTAAGAAGAACAACAACCGCCGAAGAACTAAAGTAATTGCCTCATTACATCAGCCAGCCGGGATCACACATTTAACAAAACGCAAGACTGCTTCACACTAGAAATATCAGTGGAGGTGGTATCTCCAGACAAACTACATTTGTTTTACCTTTCTTTGTTTCGTAACAGCTTATAACTTGTACCACACCACAACACTAAGGGGCAGCGATGCAGCGGGATCTTGAGTGTTTGCAAATCACTCACGGTCAGGTAAGCAAAGGCCTGTATTCGCTCTCAAAGAGATTCATCTTGTTTCTGTGATTGTAGCCCAACACTAGCCTGTGAACACAGGCTTTCATCGTTATTACAAACTCATTGCTATTCTTAAAAGCAATCTCAATAAAATATATCATTGGTGGTCGATTTTACTAAGGTTTGTCTGTAATAAAACGACACGATACGATTGGTAGACTTATATGATCCATTTTATCTTAATCGTTCGGGCTAGCACAGTGGGCAACACGATCTGAGGTCTCCGGCTGGGGTTCCTTACTGAGACCACGGAGTCTTCGCAACGCCGAGGACAGCCACCGGGGGGTTTTAGTGCGGTTATAATCCCATATTAGCCGATATCGCCCCCCAGGCGTCGGCTACCTTTTGAAGGATTCCCTCTCGTCAGCAAAAGGATTAGCAAAGTATTCGGAGAAAATTTCTGGTTTGATGTCAATTTTATCTGAAGTCAAACATCACTTGAATACTTCATTACATTGATCTTAAATTGTCACGACAGACATTCATCTGTTCTTTAAAATATATAACATTTACAGTCAAATAACAGTTTAATTTTTGAAAATATTTTACTATGTATGTATGTTATTTTAGTTTAACTTACAAATAAATCCCGTTTGCGAGTGAATAAATCTCTCAGTAGTTTAAAAATGTTACAGAATTTTATTCAAATGTGTTTTAGTTGAATCTTGGACTTATCTTCATCTTTGTATGGCAAAGAATATTAATGTTTATGTTTGCGTATTTTAATAAAACTAGGAACATAAGGTACAAAAAAGACGTTGTATTTCAAAGCATCCGTTTCACGTTCAATCCTCGGTTAGGCAATAATCTACGAAAACATAATTGATTTTGGGTTACAAGTATATTACAATATATTTTTGACCGACTTCCCAAAGGAAGGTTATATGTCCTAATTTTCTTTTTCATAATACATACAATTTTATGTACTATTCATGTTATTCCTGGAGTTCCATCCTAGGTTGTTAAATCCTACGTTTATTGCAATCCCTAGGATACCTAAGGAAGAGTAACTTCAATATATTCAAAAATTATTAACCCTTTATCAAATAAAACCGAAACGTGAAAGCATTTTCATAAAATAAATTTCTATCAGATCAAAAGCGGTACCGCGCGGTTTGCCCGCACTTTATCAAGTAAACAAAAAGGCTTGCGACACTTCTCATGAAATTTTATTTCTATCTACCTGTTCTATAGTTTTTACCGTTATTTTTGGGTTCCGTTTACAAAAGTTTATTTTGGTTTTTGTTAGCATTAAATATGGCGTCATTTGATAATTTTAACAAATCCATTCCCATTGACGAATATCACAGGATTTTTATCTGCGACTTGTTGTACTCTTTAGCTTTTTCTTCTTCCTATTCTAATAATATTTATAAATAGCTGATCCCCGCGGTTTCACCCGCGTTAAAAAAGTAAAAAGAAACATTTATATAAACATAGGTAACATCCCGCGCTCCCGCGATTGGGCCCGCATACGCGTGGGGCGCGCGGTAATGCTTTTTTTGAAAATTAAAGAAGCCAAGTTTACGTCTTAGACCTTCAGCTATCTTACTGTGAAGGCCCCGTCAAATCGGTCCAGTCGTTCAGAAGATTAGCTCAGCCAAACAGATAGACAGACAGACATTTTTTTTAAATTGCATTTTCGTTATTGGTATCGTGTATACTTTCATATGCATTAAATAAAAAAATATACATTTCGAAATCACAAACAGACACTACAATTTTATTTATTTGTATAGAAAGCAATACCTACTAGTGTAATTAGAATTACTACTAGTACTACGAGTAGTAATTCTACTACTAATACTTGTACCAGTTATAGTAGACCTAACATGCTCTAGATATGCAAATGCATTAAATTCCTTTGAATCTTTTTATCCACACGAACTTAAATCTCTTAAAAATCCATAACGATCTGGATGCAAATTAAAAAGGCTCTCAGCATTTCCATTAAAATAACGCGAGTAGACGTTAAAATTGCTGATTTTAACGCTGGGCGTAATTCTCGTACGTTAAGCTGCGTTACATTTCACCGAGAAATGTAAGCGAAGTGGGATTAAAAAGTGCTTTTGACGACACTAAAATATTTTAGACCGAGACTCGAAATATGTGTCAAGATATATCTTGGAGATGCGGCCTTTATGAGCGATTTATGTTTACGTTTAATATTTTGTTTAATAGAGGAAATATTATTGTAGCGTTATAAATATAAAAATGTAAACAAAGATTTTGTCTTTCAAATTGTTAGAGGTTTCAATAAATCGACCCCAATTAATACAGTAAATTCTATTTAGTTCGATTTCGGCGGCACCACCGTCACACCTATTTCTGCCTTCAAACCAGAACACAGTACTTAATACTGCTGTGTTCTGTGTCTGTAGGGTCAAAACGAGGCGTTCCAACCCAGTCCTCAGGTGTGGCAACGCATCTGTGGCCAACCTCAGATAGCACCTTGATCTTATCGGGGTTTGGTTACAGATGTTCATGGGTGGCAGTGGCCACTTACCAGCAGGTGGACTGCATGCTTGTTTGCTACTTTAATCTTATAAAAAAGTATTAGGTACCAATCGTTTTTATTTTTATCTAATTAAATAAATAATTTGAGATTTACGAGGTAGTATTACACCGGGTAGACGCTATTTATTTTTTACGTTTCACTGTGTACTTAAATTGGACGTATCATTATAGCAAAACTATTTACTTATCAAATTATTACATTTATTTCAAAGTTTTACTTCCTAACAGGAAAGGGGTATTTTTTAATTTTGGATTTAACTCATCAAAGCTAACTAACCGTTTAAAAATCAGAGTTGCAGACTTGAATTCCGCAGCTTTTGGTGACAGAGTGAATTTCGTATTATTGAGTTATCACTGCTTCTAATTTTGTCGTACTTTCTATGATATTTTTCATTTTTATACAGTGAGCTTTGGCTAAAGGAATATTGCAAAAAAAACCAAAATCTTAGTTCCTAAAATATAATAAATTAATTTTAACAATAAAATATAGGTATTATTATTAGGTGCCGATTAATTTACGATAATTATTAAGAATAAAACAAAAGTTTTCACACGAACCACGACCAATTCTATTACCTTCAAATTCTCTGACTAACAGGACATTTAGTCCAGAACTCTCTGCATATCAGCCCCGTACGGGCAACGGATCACGCCGGTCCTAATTATACAAATCCTCAAATATTATTGTAATACAAAATTATACGATCCCTAATCCAGTTAAACGGGTATTAGAACTTCTCATCCTACTTTAAGTATATAATTCCTACGGGACCCTCATAAAAAAAGTTGCCACGGCTTGCCAAAAGACCCTTTTTTCCAATTGAATAGAGAAAAATGTAAATGGAGTAGTAGAGAGATATGGCCGGCGTCCGGGAAGGAGCGGTCGTCACGATAATGTTTCTGTTTCACTTATCGCTGCATTCGAAGTGGGGAATATTTTATTCCTATAAAGGAACGTTCGAAATAAAGCGAAAATTTTTGTATGAACGCGTTGATGTAGGAATTGTAGGCAATGAGCCTTGATTTTGAGTAGATCACTAGTTATGGGTCTATATTATCTTTAGTCATCATTAATAAACCTCAAACAGAGGTCTTAGGTTGACCAAACAAAATTTGTTATTAGCTCTCATTACTAGGTTAGGTTGGTTTAGGTTAGAAAAAAAAATATCTGCTGACAAAGACCGGGCATAGGAGGGTTCTCCACGCCAATTTCATACCCCCATAATGGAAGCATTGGTGCGTACATATAAATATGATATTTAAATATTAATGATATCAATCGCAAGGGAATGTCTCTATTTGTATACTATCAGGCACAATATTAATCCTAGCAAATTTGAAATTGAGTCCTATTACTATGTTAATACATTTATTAGACGTCTAGACATCACACAATATTGGTGTCCCTATAGAGCTCTTGCACGTCACAACACTAACAACAAAAGTTTTAAATATTAAACTCCTAATCAAATTATTGCATTCTCTTATTCACGCATATCACATCAAAATAATGAAAAGCAATGTGAGTATTTTTATAATTTTGAAGATTTTGTTAAAACGCGCAATTATAAATAATTTTAATAATTTTTGATCGTTGTGTAGTTGTACATCCATTACAGTAATAAATATTATTCCAACGCATTCTTGTCAATATGTTTTGTGTAAGTTAAAAAGAATCTACATTCAACAAATTCAATTATATTATATCCCATAAATCTAACATATTTTTAACTTTCATTCTTACGACTAAGGCACATCTTGTGATTTAGAGCCACGTTCTAATCCAATTTCAATCTTCTCTGGATCGAAAGGTTATCGCAAACACTATTCCAGTTCAAATTTCGCAATGAAATCACGACATACAAAATAAACAAATGCAGAATAATAAATTTCTAAACGGGTACAGCGTTCCATTAATTGGACATGAATAATTTATCCCCACCCGTCGTTTTGCTGAAGATAAATTGATTCGAAATTGTATTAATTATAGATTTGGTGCAAAGGTGAGTGGTACGCGAATTTTGTTTTTAGCTCGCATTAGCATTTTCACTTTTTGTATCAATTTAAATTTACTCAGAGGCGATGGTTATTTTTTTCACATATACATAACTAGATGATTCCCGCGGTTTCACCTGCGTTTGAAAAGTAAATCAATAAACATGTCGCGAGATTGACACGGTGATAAAACAAAATAAATGCATCCGACGGGAACCGCACAATTTCCCGGGATAAAAAGTAGCCTATATGTTATTCCAGATTACAGTCTACGTTTGCACCAAATTTCATCTTGATCCATTGAGCCGTTCTTAAGTTATAGAGTAACAAACGTCCATCCATCCATCCTCACTTTTCAGCTTTATAATATTAGTAAGAAGTAAGATTATTTGATTGGTCATTAGTTAGAAAAAAATATAGTGAGAAACTTGGAACTTATGTATTGGTAGAGGTAGACTTGACAAGAATAGATAATAGTAAGTGGTCACTGTCATAGACAATATATAGACATATTTATTGAAACATGCAAATAAAGACATATTTCAATAATCAACTCCATATAGAAAGGTAAATAATTAATAGAGACGTAAAAAATGCTTCACGGTGAAATTGGTGCATTGATGGTACTTCCCCGGTTGATACTCGTTCCTATAGATTCGGTTGTCACTAAAATCCTGTAGGTATACACCGAAATAATTCGTAGCGACTCACTATACGTAGCAATTGGTACGAGGCAGATAACGAGTGCGGAGTACTAAAATTGTATGTTATGCCGTAGCGATGCGTAGCACTTTGCTACGGGCTGCTACAGCGTATATTCCCTACGATTTTTTAATAGTCAGTTTCTGTAGAGGATCTTATATCGGAATATAAAAAGTTTTTTATTGATCCTGTATCTATAAATCAATAATTTCCTGTACATTTCAAGGCGATAAGGCGTCTGCCTGATCGTTGGTCCGTCTGGGCCAATTTGTGGACAGCACGGCCTATGGAAATTTGCAACATCACAGGCGTCATTATAACGCTGATTTAGTAAGAGAGCTCTTTTACATCTTTTTTAAAAAACCATATGTCATAGCGCTTTGAGAATACTTTAGGAGAAAATTATTTTCCCATTTTGTAGGTTCGTGTCTGAAAATATAATTACTTTAAAATTTACAAAATTTTGATATGTAATTAAGGACTTCTTAAGGGCATACAACCATTATTCATAAGGCTATAACTTACACCACACGATATTTCGAGTGCGAACTACTTAATACATAGAACGTCCGATGACTTATTTGAATAAGCAGACAGAGATAAGTTTGGCGCGAATGAAGATTTATTACCTTATTGTTGAATAGTTTGTCTATTCAGATCTCGTTACTAGAACATATTAC
This sequence comes from Urbanus proteus proteus, assembly GCA_018251915.1. Classification (NCBI taxonomy): domain Eukaryota; kingdom Metazoa; phylum Arthropoda; class Insecta; order Lepidoptera; family Hesperiidae; genus Urbanus; species Urbanus proteus. The sequence goes on from DWPV01007747.1 coordinate 8,817, forward strand.
GGTTCATGTCATAAAGATATATTACCTCATATAAATCAGTTGTCGATCTCTTTATTTAAATATACAAGCTATTAAACACAAAGTGGTTATTTTTTTGGGTTTTGTTATAATAAAATAGCAAGGAACCATGCAGGCATAGGTTATGTCACCAATGAACCTGTAATCAACTTCAGATAAGATCAAACTTTAACCTGAGAATATACTTAGATATTTGGCTATGCCTGCAACGCTTCTCATAATATATCTCCATTATCATATAAATAAGTAAGCCATATATCGTCAATTTGAGGTCAATCAAAACTTTTATTTTACAATTATATTATTATATATACAATTTAATTATATAATATTCTATCAAAAATATACGTTGCCCCATGAGACTATGCGTCTTTCAATATCTCTATTTCGTAATCAGTACCGTGGAAACCACAAACCAAGATTAGACTAGAAACGCCAAGACTCAAAACATAAAACTAAATTCATATATAATGTATCCCCGGAGATAATGTCCGTATTACCCGGAATCATGTACAGATTGAATCGATAAGGAAACAACTACGCTACGAAATTGGTAAAATTAAATAACATTTTACAAACAGAATGGGCATTCCCATAATTTCTATACATAAAATAATACATGAATACAATTAATAAAAACAATCGTATTAATTGAATATTACAATTACAAATGTAACATCATTGGGATCGTTAAATCTGGGATCTGGGATCATTAAAATTTAAAAATGCAAATATCAAAATATAAATATTTATTGTTTTGATTCAAACTCAAAATGGACAAATAATAACAAACCTTCAATATTACTGATGGCATTAAAATTAGTACGATATTATCACGGGTATCATAATACAAAACACTAAAATTAGCATTATTATGTTAATCAGTTGCCATTTTCAATGCTACGTAAATAGTATACACTCGAGATTAAATGTTATTTCATAAATAATATAAATTCATTGCCAAATACGATGAAATTGTTCAGACACATCACCTATATCTATCTAAATAATACTGTTATGTTTAGCAGCGCCTAACACTGCTGTTATAAGGCAGAAATAGGTATTGCGGTGCCGCCGGAGTAGAACCATATAGATTTCTACCACCATTATAGTTGTTAAGATTACATACGTATAATAAACATAAAACGAACTTTCTATTCTCAGAGCCACACACGAGGACTTTTTCCAGTGTCGTGGATACCATGGACACCTAAAGATAAATATATAAACACCCAGACACAGAACAGAAAACTAAATTCATCATTTAGATATATGAGCGGGGGTGTAACCCGGAACCAGATCGGTATGGTGTCCGTTCCACGTGAATCCAAACAAAATCCAAACAACGCCAGATGATATACTAGTATTAATGCGAATATCCGTTTATTTGTTTGTTTTTTTATTTACTTGTAACGCCTATACGCTTTAACTACTCAACCGATAATTATGAAAATTAAAATAGTATGGGGCCCAGAAAAGGACATAGAGTATCTTTCATCCTGAAAAAACGTACTGCTTCCGAGAGATAGAAAAGTAACCTTTTTTACCTACAATCTACTTACTTTTACATCTACACCCTCATAATAGGAATTAATTACTTCTGCATCATATCTGAAGCATACAAACCTAATATTAATAAATGCGAATGTACATGTATACAT
>DWPV01007748.1:0-10495 GCA_018251915.1 Urbanus proteus proteus
ATCCCGACATTCCCACGGGAATGGAACAGAAACTCTTATTTACTTCCCTAACATCAGACAGGTCCACAAAGTATGTCTCAGTTATGCTAAAAGTGTATTGAGCTTAGCTCTTCAAAATGTAGGTACTTATAGCAAAAATATATTATTCATAACACTAAGCAACTTATATAGTAGGTATGTACTGAATAGTGGCTCGTAAAATATTAAACGTAGTATATATTAGATATTCTTATTCCATATTATGGGAAAAAGAGATAATGAAATAATACTCCAATAATAAAAAAATATAACGTTCATATATGACTTTTATGAACATTTATGCATCAACACTTTTAAGAAATTACCAACACTCTAATACAAGTATTGACAAAAGTACGAATATACATTAAAACACTGCCAGTTAAACAATCGTTAGTACACTATTGAAATGTTAGAAAATCAACTATGACAGTCATACAATTGAATTATTAAGATCTAAACGATTAGATAGACGACAATAAATTAAAACAGATTGGTCTTGTTTACCGAGGCAGCACTAAAGCGGCCTTAGTGTCGGTAACCGCGATTCAACCTAGTACAATGTTTAACAATTAGACCGACCATACTAAAATTAGTCAATGGTAAGCAGAATAAGGTAATTAAATCGTATCTGTCTTAAAGTAAATTAAATAACTTAATTTTCAATTTGTCCGTAATTATTAATTTACTTTATAATTAATGCTTCGCCTATTTAACATGCCTTGCGTACTTATGAAGTTATTAACGACAGACGTACACTATGAAAGACTCATAGGTAGGTACATAACTGCATGCTTGATGCATAACTGCAATTATGAGCAAATTATTAAGCCTACAATTATTGGTTGGGCCATTATGAATAAGCGAATTAGTGATATTTGTGATAGAAATACGACATACTGTTATATTTTTTTTAATTAATAGCATGTTTTAGGTTTAAGGTTTCATAATTAAAAACGGTTAATTCTATTTTCAAAGGACCCAATTCGTTGATACCAACTTAAAAAGTAATAAAAATACATATATTCAAACGGTACGAGTAAAAACATAAAATAGCCTACAAGAGAATAAAACGATGAAACCCCTTTGAGATACCGTTATAAATATTTAACATGACTGAGGCCCTGAAAAAATATACTCATTTGTACATTTAGTACGTAAAACTCCATTTATACTGAAGTTCATAAATATTTTCTTCAATAATATTACTTAGTATGTCTGTCGTACCATGTTTATCATGACGTGTTTATAGAGTATGCTTGGAAAAACAGTGGTGGAAAACACCCTTAAAGGAATCTGCCTAGGTTTCCTCGGAATCCTTCGTCCTTCGTTTAAACAAATGATAATCCATTTCTAATAGCAATTCCAAAATAACTTTTAAAATCACAGGTGTTTTCACGTAATAATTAAATAAAAAGTATTGACATAAACTTATATAAACAAAATATAAAATCAGCGGCTGAATTTTTCATCAACAAAGGAATGTCATTTGTTGATGAACATGTTAGCGTGGTTGTTATAGTATAATGGTAGAGAATTTGCACATTAAAATGTATAATTATTCCAGTAATATAGTTACTGAATTAACATTTGTAATAATGAAATTTGTTTTCAGAGCTATAGCCAATGATGCATAGGAATCAATAATGCAAACATGTATAAATACTATAATAGTAATTAGTTAATTACACTGCATTTGAATTTCAACGCATATGCTTACTTCATAATTGAATAGGAAGCTGTGAATAATAAATTCGATATTGCAGCATGTTGTTGGGCACTAAAGTTAGAATATTCAGCTAGTCCTATGTTATTGGAAATAATATCAAATAGTAGCCTTCAAAATGTGTAGAGTGAAATTCACACCGCCTACGTTATTCCCTGATACATACATACAATCTGGAATTGTTAAAGACAAAAGGGAATACGCTTCTAGACAAGCATGCTACAATCCTGGCTGCATGTCACTCAACAAGTAAGATCGCAGCTCAACATTAGCCTATTGTGTATTAAAAAAATTAACGACGCGAAGTTATTAAAGACTTAAAGACGCAATACGAATATCATATATTTATCGTAAATGTCCCATACAAAGTAGATGCCTCTATAATATAACTTTCACATCAGGAAAACACTTACAAATTTAGGAGAAATACTATGGGTAGCCACTTATACTCGAGCTATCGTACAATAATCATACAAAAACGATGAATATTAAATTCACAATGTATAAAACTAATATTGAATTAATATTAATATGGAACACAGAGACACTTCGTTCTAAGTCAGAGTTAGTCATCTATTTGTGGTTTTGACAGAAAGCAAGTTCAATGAAACACGATCGCACATAAATACATAAGATCCGCTCGGTAATTAAGCTTGACTATGATATCTTATATTTCTGGTAACATTAATGATATCGCGTTACTCGCATAACTTCGGAGTGGCGGCGAAAGTTATTTAATAAACACGAACACCTCAACTGCTTAGACGAAGACGGAAAACCAGTAGTATTTATATGTGAGTGTTAATTAAAGGTCATATAGATGGCGACTTGGTCAATTACTAATGCCACACTATAAAAAGTGCTGTTATCGATTTCCGTAAAGGCTTAAGCCAAGTAGGGTCAATAGCCACATCACCTACCTATTCCTTGATTACATATTGGTTGTTGGTTGTTTACATATTGGTTGTTTATTGGCTTGATTGAAAAATCATGTAATAAGAGTCAACGATACTGTTCTCTACTATTCTACTATTCAGAGTAGTAGAGTAGTAGAGAACAGTATCGTTATTAGAAGGTTGAGGGTAAATTTTAAATTGTTTGGAGTGTATAACTTATTCGGATTATGTCATGAACTATGGATGTCTGCAATAAACAAGTACATAATAAGCTTTTGCATACCTAAATCCTACTATTTATGACTATAAATCAATTGAATTTGAACACGTAGGTATTTTATGTAGTAACTATCCGTAAAATGCTCTACGATTGCTACGCAGTCTACTACAGTTGTATCAACGCCAGTCATTCTACAAATTTCCTACGCATGTTGAAATATTTTCCAGTACTTCCTGGGATCTTAGCTGTCGCTCAGGTAATCGAAATAGATCTTGTACAAGATTATGAATTACACTATTCCAATGCTTGCTACAGATATTCTTGATGCGAGGTACAGGAATATTAAGACACATGCACGGCGGTATCAAAGTAATGTGTACTCCATCGTGAGAGTTAGAGTGAACTTTGAGAACAATGACACTCTACACTATTAATTTCTAGGAGGATATATGAATATTATGAATAATATTACCAAATAAACTGGTTTGAATCCTGACTAGCGATTTCGATTTCCTGAAAATTCAATGCCCTTATCAAAATCAAATTAAACGGAATCATACTTCGTACCTATACTAATTATACACATAATTCAGTATATATAGGTCACATACACATTCTAGGTCTAGACTCGGATATGTCCTACGCCACGTTACAACAGTAACGCGTGAGCAATGTAGAGCAGCGCCGCAACGACCCGGTTGCGGTGTGGAGTTCGGCAACTGAACCGCCGCTAACAGTCCATCGTAATCCAGCGAACCATCCATCTTAACTTTGTGTGTACGTTGGAAACATTTTCGAAGATAATAAATCATCAAGTGATAGAATGATGGAGTGATATAAACGTCATTTTATTCGGCTTCAACAAATTATATTAAAAATCTATTAAACGGATAAAAGTTAAGTAAAGGAATACCTACTATTAAAACACTAATTTTAAATAGGTTTTGAAAACACGTTTTTATCATTCAGTCATAATTTCGGCTAAAGAAATAAACAATAAATACAATAATGTGATATAATGATAAAATGATATTCATATGATTTTAACTGGCTATGGAAAGAGGTTAATAATTATTGTTTTTTCTAAAACATATAAGAAAAAGGGTAATTGAGAGAAACCGTAATGAAAATTATATTTACAATAATTGTAAAATCAGATCCCTTCAGTGCATCTGCGATTTATAACAGAACACATGAGTTCTCATTGAATATAATATAGTCACGTTACGTAGATCCACTGCAAACTCGGCCTAAAAGCTGGTCAACATTATATGCACATGTAATATGTACACTAGTTATATACGCTAGCGATCAGTTACAGCCTTAGACAATGTTCGATTCAAATGTATTCATGGACACTAATACCACACAATCTATATACTGTAACCATCTTAGCTAAGTTCTGCCTCAAACAACGAGATCCAACTAGAAACTAGTTCATGCTTTCTTCATTAAAAGTTATAATTCGTTTCAATTTGGAATGTTCTCTCCTAATTAGATTCAGATCTAACCCGGGTCCGAGTTTTAGATCTACCTTTTGTTCCAATCGCCTGAAACTGCCAACATTTTGAGGCTAGTTAAATAAAGTTCCTTACGAAATAAAATATTTAATGTTTCGTTTCGGTTACTTAGAAATACTTATATTATACACATACATATTTGTTCTCAATTAATCTATTTTGGACCTACATATATGATTATTACAAGTATATTGTCAAAAACACGCTTGGGTCAATTCATATACTTGTGAATCACCATTTTTCATGAAAACTGATATACGCAACATTAAGGCCATCCGGCTTTAATGATAAAAACCCTTCAAACATTATCATACGCGTTTTCCACGTAGCTTTTAGGTTATCACTACACGACATTATTGAAATACAACAATTACTAACGGACTACGATTATTCACCATTTATACACAAACATAACTTACAATAACATACCTACCTAAGTGGAAGCATTATTTAATCGACGACAATTACCTCATACAGAACTTGGTCAAGGCAATGCTAGTTCACTAATTGGAAGGGATGGCTAAATGCGTTTTCGTATTGTAGTACCAAATAGACATTGGACGTTCCATATCGAACGGTAAGTGATTGTGTTCTACCGTAACATTATATGGTTTGTAACTAACTCTGATTATTCAAAGCTTACGCGTGTCAGAAGTAAATTAACAATTAAAGCGCGTGATGATCATGGTGTAGGAAAACATAGTTTTGATCTTTTGATCATGGACGGCATCGCCGTGTCGTTACTAAATATAGGTTCAATACTCATATTTTGTCAAGATTAATCTCTATTCAGCCAAATATCGAAATATGTAGCTAGATTTTTGTGTCCTTATGTGTGGTCATAGCAACTAAATTACGGAAGGTTATCATATAAAAAGTAAAATAATCTGAAATAGATCTTTCGTGCAGCCAACATACAACCGGCAGTTTATTCTCGTAATATCAAATAGGTTTCACACAAGCTGCTAATCCCATTCGACCTCATAACGACAGTCGATAAGCCTGTTGAAGTCTAAATCTAATGTGTCGTAAATATTTCAGGGCTATACTAATGGAGCCCTGTCAGAGGCGGATCACGCGAAAAACTCATGAACGTAAGTAGAACACGTAATTTTTAAAATAACTAACTTTTTAGGCGTAGCCAGTTTAGAAACGAAAAATTTTATTTAAAATCTCATTTTGATGTGGGGTGGCATTAATTAAAATAGAAAATTATATAAAACGTAATATGTATATTAATATACATGATACATGGTTAATAATATAAAGTGAAGTAATTTAAAGATATAAGACTACAATAAATAAAATTAATTTAAAAACCCAACGGAATAAAATTTATAAATACTTTTAATATGTAGAATCCATCGTAATGCAAATGTATTTTCTACATCTAAGTGTAACACATAAAGCATCACATATTTATTTGTGAACCTAAAATAAACTTTAAACATGTGTTACGTCACAAATGTAAATGAGTACCTAACATAATATTTAATGTTTTATTATTTCTATATCACGATAAAATAGAAATATAAAACATAAAATATTAGTAATCAAGAATCTTATTACCTGAATACCTACACAAGTCCGCATATGACACGAAAACAAAGTATCACAAGTTTATTTGATCCTAGATAGTAAATCATACAAAGCACTCTGCGTATTTTATGAGGACAAAAATTTCATTTTATAACTTGTCGTTACTTTGTCATGAGCATGACTGCTTACTTATTTACGGTCGGCAAATAGCGAAGGGCGCCTGACTTGCGACGATCTAGTCTGAAATCTAGGGGGAAATCTAGAAAATTAGGGGCTTCGTGTTATGACGTCTAAAATTTCAGATTCAATTTGTCAAGCTATGTTAGGTTTATTTTTAGGGTTTACTACTGTAAGAATATTTTACTAAGCTTATGCGATTCGTCAATATGTTTGTTACTACCGACATAACTACATACATACCTACTGAAATGGTTAAGAAATATTTATAGTTATCTAACAAGTTATAATCAGTTACACTTACATAATAAATGTATCATTATTTTTTTATTTACTCTTTAATGTGGTAATTTTTTTTTGTATTTTCGTATCTTTTTTATCCCTTCATGCATATTTTAACAGTAGACATTACACGAGGCTTTCTTAGAACGCCTCAGTTGCGAATACTCGTCCATATTAGTGACGTTAACATAACGGACCTTCCTCTAGGCCAACATTAATTAATTGGTATCAGTTTTTTAAAAATAAAATACCTAGCGCTAATAATTTTAAATCTAACCTGGCAGGCCTCAGATGCGGGTACTCCTCAGTGCTAGTGACCCTGACGTCCCAGACCTTCCGCCAGGCCTCGTACAGCGGCTCGTGCACCGGGTACACGCCCGAGTGGTGCGGCGACACCGAGTAGCACGAGTTCGTCGGGATGCCGTTCTCGAGCGCGAACTGCTTGTTCAACATCATCTCCGCTTCCAATTGTGATACGTTGTTGTATAGGTGCGGCTGCTGGTGGTTCCACATGTGGCAAAACCTGTGGACAATACATACATGTGTATGCGAACGAACGTATACGTAAACTTACAAGAATAGAACTTCTTGCTAAAACAATATAGAAAATATTTTTGCGTAACATTTCGGTGTTCAATTAGGTAATGGAAGTATTTTAAAAGATATGTAGGTATTTAAGTTAAGATGTTACGAGTGAGTGTTACCCTATCCATTGTAAGAATGTAACCTTGAATTTGGTTCAGCCATTCGCATAATCAACTTCCACGGTTATTAATCAAAATTAAACACTAGATTTTTAATTTTATGCAGTAAGGTAACTTTTCCTAAGCCGATATGATTATTTGCACGACATCTGAATTAAAATCCATTTAAACTGTTTATGTTTATGCTTGGCAACTTTTTATGGGTGAATAATAATATTTACTCGGGAGTATAGGAAAAGATTAGACGAGGTTCTCACCTAATCTAATCTTTCTTCTCTTTATGATTTCATACAAGGAGATTAAATATAACAATATTATAACATATTCGTGAGCCGAGCACAAAGTAGCTTGTTGTAATGTTTTATTTCCATCACATTATTTATGTAAGTAAAAAAATATACCTAATCATAAAAAATACATACGATAAGCCTATCAGTTTGGCGAAATGCGTAATAATGCGATAATTTATGCAAAACAATGAATAGGTAACTATTGATCCAGTAATAGGGAAATAAATCATCTCATTTATATTATTTGTCGTTTATTTATATTATTTGAATGTCACAAAAATTGCAATTGCATAAAGTTAATTGATATTTATATTTCTCTGTGTGTAAACGACACACATAAGTCCAGCAACCTTAGAGCGTAGCTAAGTAATCTGGTTCAAAAGATATTATTTTAAATTCAATTCAGTATATCTATTATTCTTTTGAAGTCTAGTGCTGGAGGCTATCTATCCTACTACTCCCCTATTTCGTTTTATTCAGATTACAAGCCAACCTGATCAGGGGCCGATTAATGTCCTTTTGCATGAATATGGCCGTCACTCGAGGAGCTTCTTCCATGGATTATCGGTCCCTCGAACGATGTGACCTGCCAATCAATTACTATCACCACACACAAACTTACCACGTAAAATGCTCCCTATGCTTGAGCAGAGCGTCATCCCCCCTGTTTTCGAGTTGCGTGCCGTGATGGTAGTACTTGGCGCTGAAGCCGAGGTTGAAGCGGAAACCGGGCACCAGCCGCTGCAACGCCGCCTGCGAAGCCAGAAGTGCTGAAACGTCCTCTTCGTGTAGACGGGTACCTGAACAAAGAATTATGAATCAAGATTTTGATGACTCACGTGGCGGAGTGGTCCCCATACCATTGATTCCCGGTTCGATGCCCCACCAGACGGGTGTCTTAATGACGATTTTGATTTATGTTAGGGGTCTGAGTGTCTTTGTATGTTTTCATAGCACCCACGAAACAGGAATAATCCTAGTTAACAGCTTATTATTGTGAAGCTTAAGCTTCTTAAGAGATACTTAGCTATAAATAAAATTGTACTCTCAAAAGTTGATGGATGGATGTATGTACCGGTAACATGTAAAGCCGGTTGAAACCAATGACCCAGTTAATAAATTCTGAAGTAATTCGTCCAGATGGACGAATTTGAGACACATTTTTACTTTCCTAATAAATAATGCAGATTACTCAACAATAGATTCAAGATGTTACACCGCCTGTAAGTCTTATATCGCTGACATGTCTTCACGTAAACGGGTACTCCACGCTACGTAATAATGTATACTAAACTCTGCAATTTCATAATAAAGCGCTTTAAAGCGACCGCATGCTGAACATAAACAGAGTAAGCTTCAAATATCTTTTCGGTAGATAAAGAATGTAGGAACGTGTGGAAACCGATGTAGCGTGCTGCCTGCTACGATAAAAGCGCTTACGTGTATGTTACCTTTATCTAAACATTTAACCGTGTGTGATACGAGAAATACGCGGTATCAAAATTATGGAAGACTTCGATGTTTTAGGTTTTAAGACTTGCCATGCCTGTGGAGGCAGTAGGCGCGGTTTGTAGTTGTATAAAAAATGCAACTGTATCATAATCAATTTATTTAGTACATATATAATTACAGAATAAAATATAAAATGCGGCTAATCTATGCATGGCATTTAAAGAATTTACGGTATTCGAATTTGTGATAAGCGTAATGCGCGTATCGATAAATCCACAGCGACATCATTAGCTTTTAACCTCGTCGCATTGCATTACTATGCCAATATTGAGAGGTTCATATTAGAATCTTCCTTTAGGTTTAAGAATTCTTCTTTAACTATATATTTTCACCGTCAAAATTTACAGATATAATATACAAGTATAATATACTATTACACATCAAAAACCATATTTTTAATTACACAATAATACTCACATATACACATTTAATAAATTAATCCGCCGCTTACAGCACTAAAATCGCTAAGATCGTCTCTCCGTGAGCGTATCTTGTTTAACAGGCAACACGTTAACGACCGTTTTGAAGCGCCTTTACGTTATAAGAGCTTAATATCTTTTCGGCTATGTATGTTCAGACGTCTGGGGAGGCACTTATTACGCGTACGTTGGACGGATTACGGCTTAAAATGTTCTTTTTTCTAAGTATCGTGTTTTATTAAATTACACTATACAAAAGGTACTAAGAAGAATATTAGTACTTACTTCGCTTTATATATTTGGTATGAGATAACAGAGTAGGTAATTTTAGTAGGTATTTATTATATAAAACGTCTGCGCTTTGTACGGATAGATCATTTAAAATATATATCTTAGTTTCCATAATTAATTTTAAAAAGAACTGTGACAACCCTAAGATACGTTAATAAACTATACCTATTTCATTTTCTTTATCTCGTTATAACAAAACAAAATTGAGACTGTACCCACTATGATATGGAGGCTCATACTTACACGGGATGCCCAATTATTTCGACATAATCCGTTGAGCATGAGACACTAAAGGCGGAAGTGGAGATAGCGTGGATTATAATAATAAACATAAAAATATATTATAACGCGCTATATCTCCGCGTGAAGATAATATCGTTTGAGCGACCCCGGGCGAGACAATAGCGGCTTCGGGGAATAGGGAAATAGCCGTATAATATTAAATGCCGACGACATTTTTTATGACGATATAGCAAACGGGCAGTGAATGATAGAAAAAAATCGTTTTTTACACTCACTAGGACCTATGTCATATGTACCATAGTTATCCACATAGATTAATGCAAACGCCTAGACCAAAAACTGAAACCTAAATTTATCGTTAAGGTGCGTTGCTTGATGGAAACTGAACTCGATCCCTTTGACCGTCACACGAGTGTAGTAATAGACCGCCGGTTTTCGCTAAATTAGTTTAAAACAGAAATTAAGTTTTCCTGGAAGCACATTAGAGAAGCAGGTACCATTACTTTTATGGAAAACTAGCTGAACCCCGCGGTTTCACCCGCGTTTAAAAAGTAAAAAGGAATACATATTTGAACATAAATGTCGTTCCGTTCTCCCGCGACGGCGCGCGCATGCACGTGGAGCGCGCGCTAATGGATTTTTCAAAAATTAAAGTAGC